>CM061142.1:464700322-464726533 GCA_030789695.1 Scilla litardierei
AACCCCCATTTTATCTGCTTTTACGCCATTATTGGGAACAATATGACTTTTGGAGCGTTTATGCCCATTTCAGGAATTTGGAGCGATATTGGAACAATTTGGAGTCAATAGGACGATCGAAAACATGAGAGCACCAAGAAGACGCATGATGACATGCTTGAGGTGCCAAAGAAGAAGACTAGAGGAAGAGAAAGAGAAAGGAGAAGCCAAGAAGCAACCAGCTTCAGTTTCCCAGGCGACTCGAGCGGGTAGCATCAGCTACTCGGCCGAGCTGACACGCAGACTTCGCAAGAAAACGACCACGCTGTGACTTGACTGAGTAGGGTGGCTACTCGACCCGAGTCGTCAATTTCTAGAGCGACATATTGAAGTTAAAGCAGCAACGCCCTGCAACTCGACCGAGCACGAAGGCTACTCGGTCGAGTAAGGCACGCACCCAGATTTTCAGACAGCCTCTCACTCTTTTGAGATATTATATCATTCCAGTTGGCAAAGTATTTTTCTAATATTTTTTGCGATAGTAGACTTCATGACGGTTCCAACACCGCCAAGAACACGTCAATAGGAGGTCGGATGAAGTCTGAGGAATTTCTGCAAGTTAATGCTGCAGTGCTTAAATCTGTACTCGACCCGAGCAGCTATCTACTTAACCAAGCAGCTACCTACTCGACTGAGCTGCAGGGAATTGGAAAAAGAAGGCAGAAACAGGCTCTGGAAATCAAACTCGACTCGACTGAGTAAGGGGCTACTCGACCTGAGTCGGCGCGGGCCCAGAACTTAAGTTTTGTCCAGATTTGACTTTGGGCACGAATTTCAGAGCGTTTCTTGGGTTATTTGCTAGAGTTTTGAGGAGACTATATAGAGTAATGGTAGCCGTCATTAGAAGGAGGACTTTGGAAGGAGTTTTGTGTTAGCTATTATTTTCTATCAAGTTTTGGAGACGACCTTTTGGGGAGTTAGGTTATGCCATATGCCCCTCTCTTGTATCAAGATAAGTACTTTTGTTCCCGTTAATTCTACCGTTAATTCTTATTGGTTGCTTATTGAATATCACTTTGATGCATGCAATTAATGAAGCTTTCTAGCTATCGTTCTTATATCTATTGCTATCATTCGTGAGTAGTTCCATCTAGGGCTAATGGATTAGCCCTAGGATCTTAGGAAAAAGATGCGAAGTTATGATTTTTAGGTTGCATTGGACAATAAATGGGGAGTATTTTGGTTGATCTAGCAAAATCCTTAGGAGAACTCGTACTGAGATCGTGCCCACGGTCGGTGGAATCGATTAGCTTAAGGAGTATCCTCTGGATTTAATTAGGGAGTTAGTGGATTCAACCGAGGCTCGTGACCATGCCCGGTTCATGCCTTGATGGGATCTACCGACGAACTATACCACTAATTGATGGATACCTCCATTGCGTCAATAAGAGCCACTAAAATACATCAAAGCTCTATCCCACGAGAGTGGTATGAGTTGAGAGCATTTGAACCATGAGAGTAGAGAGATTATTGTAGATCCTTAATGCACATACCGTATGCATATATCGCGCGAGCAGGGTGAATACGGTATGTTAGATTCATGTAGCCTTGATGCATGAATTCACTTCCTAGATACTACAATTCCCAATAAAACCAATGCAGCGTAGGAGTCCTAACCTAGCATCGACCTCCGACAGTCCTAATGGCGATTCCTAATGCCCTACTATTTTATTCCTTTCTTTGTGGAGTTCCTTGTTTGCGACGTTGGGTGACACGACTTTCGCTTCCAACACCATCACGACACTCCATTATCCATATCCACCAATAAATTCGCAAGTCTAACTCAATCTAGGAGTAGATAGGTAGTATAGCACCGCTTCTCCGTGTTCGATACCCGCTTGCCACTGTACCGTGTGATTGCGGTTGAACGACATCGTTTCGGAGTTAATTCCGGGTTGATCAGTATGCGGATACCCAATCGGGCTCGTATCCGTGCACTAACACTTGGTATCCAACCATGAATGTAAAAGCCCCTTTGTATTCTTCTCTTTGTAATATTTATTCTATATAAATATAGTCTATGGCTTCCACCAAAGATGATGATTCTCAACATGACTTTATAATTAGCTAACATTAACTTTTAACTAATTAACATTAACTTTAATTAATAACTATTATATATATAATTCTCACCTCACCTCTCCTTCTCGCCTCTGCCTCTTTTTTCTCTCGTTTTTTTCTTTTTCCTTCGATGCAGAGGGGGATCAGGGGCGCGGGCTCTGGCATGTGGAGGGCGACAGTTCTAGGCGGATCGGGAAGAGGTAGCACGGATCGCGGGCGGACGCTGGGCGGATGCACGCGGCAATCCAGTGGCGGTCGGCCAGGTGCAGCAGGGAGGATACGGCGGTCTCGTGGCAACGTGGTTCCGAACGGCAGGGCACAGCAGGACGGAGGACGCGGGGTTCGGGAGGAGGCGGATTTGGAGGAGAGGAAGGGTGTCAGGTGGCGGCTGCGCACGGATCCGGAGGAGGGGGTCGGATCTGGGAGGAGGGCAGGGGGGTGGGGGTCGGTGACGAGGTGGTCTTGGTCAACGACAGAGTGTGGTCGGAGCTCCGTGGGTTGGACGGGAGATGCACACGGTGAGGTGGCATGAGGCTGAAAATAGGGGAGAAGGGGAGAGAGATGGAACGAGAGAGAGGGAGAGAGATAGAGTCGGGGTGCTCCTCTGTAAACGAGGGAAAGAGGAGGGTGCTCCTATGTAAACGAGGGAGAGTATTTAAGTAAAATGATTTATTAGTATTAATTATGGGCATTTAATGATTGTTGGTGGGTGTTTAGGGGGATGAATCAGATTAGGGAAAACTTTAAAACGTCTTCCCTCAATTGCCTCAATTGCCGACAAATGGAGGTTAGGGTAATTAATCAAGGTAATTAAGAAATTGGTACATTGTAATTAGGAAGAGTAATTAGGAGATGCAATTAGTAAAAACGAAGTAATAATATACTGTTTTCGTGCACGACTCCGAAAAAATTACGAAAACATAGCCACGGGTCCGTATCGTCATGAGGATTATAAATACGAAGTCCAATTTAAGGTTTGAGCGATGAAAAAAAGAGAAAAAAATCATTTATTCATTTGAACTTGTTTGATACCATCGCGATTACAGAAATTCGTGTACGTTGAAACTAGACCGTTACAACTCAATAGCTCGGACTTAGCTCTCCCTTAACCGGGATCGCCTCTACGCATGTCCCACTCCTCTCCCGATGAAGTGACACGTCACCGAAGGCGTTCTCGTCAGCATATCCGTACCGATCTACCCGTCAACAATTTCTTACGAAAACAGATGACATGCATGCATTGATAATTTATGAAAGAGCTGGACTCTATACACCAAGGGTTCGGTGTATAGAGGTGACACTTCCCTAAAAACAGAAAGAAATAAGGAGGGGGTGGGTGATACGATGGATTTTTTGTTTTTTTTATTTCCAAATCTGGAAATATGTCCCATCCTTTCACCGGTTATCCTATGTAGGTAGCAATTCTCTTTATGAAATCAGATGGAAATTATTTTTATTTACTTTCACATAAATAAGATGCGTAACACGGAACATGCTAGGTAAATGTCCGGTATCCATAGACAGGTCTAAATTAGCCCAACAAAGCACCCAAGCTAAACACAAATAAACATAGAAGTAGGAAGACAAAAACAAACACGCAGCAGCAAGGAAACCCTAATTTTCGTCATGGACGATCACTTGCCGTCAATTCCGTTCTCTCCGTTCACAGAGAGGGTGCTGCAGTCAAAACTAGGATTGAGCCATCCGTTCTCTGAAATTGCAGCATACTTCTGTCGGGAGATGTCGTCCATCCTCTCCGCCGTCTCGGGAGTGAGATGCTCCTTCCAATCCCCCACCTTACCCTTCCTGAAAAACGAGGAGTTCTTGGCACTCCACTCCCCCATCTTCATAAAATCCCCCACCTTGTTCACATCCAGTTCCTTCAAGAACTCGATGCTGCAGAGCCTCACGATCTCCTCCACCTCCCCTCTGTTCTCTTCTTCCACCGTAAATGGGTGTCCTAAGAACTCGGCGAGCCTAATCACGCTCTCCACTGGATTCTCCTTCATCTCCTCGTACTCCAAGAAGAGCACCATCTCCGGCCTCTTCAGGCTCTCCCTCCTGTACTCCGTCTGATGCTCCCATATCGGCCCGAACGGCAGCTGGCCCTCGCAGAACATTCCGACCGCGTCGTCGACTGTGTACGCCGGACTGCCGGGGGGCCTGATGTCGTTGGCGTAGTGTAGCATGGAGATGAGCACGTCCTTGGGCTCGCGGCTGACGTAGACGATCTTGCAGGAGGCCTTGACGGATTCGGGGAGGAGAGAGAATGCGGCGTGGGACGAGAACAGCCTCGGGGTGCCGGTCACGGCGCTGAAGTCGGGGACTTGGGGGCCGGCGAAGGTGCCTTCGAGGAAGACGGCGCAGGTCTGAGGGTGCATGGCGAGGAGGGGATGGGGATCGATGCTCTCGCCGTTGAGTCCGGTGCGCTGGCGGTTGACGACGGCGAAGGCCAGGGCCCTGACCCACGTGGTGCCGGCCTTGGGGAAGGTGTTCAGGAAGACGTCGGTGGCCGGGGTGGCCTTGAAGTGCTTTCGGGCCGAAAGGACGCCGAGGAGACAAGCTTCGTAGAACCAGAATCCCTCGTACAAGTACATGGCATTTTGGAAGGGCAGAGAGGAAATGAGCTCCTTGTGGTCGCCGTATGATCGGAGCTCCTCCTTGGATTCGGCTTCCGATTTTGGGGTTTGGAAGAACTGGGCGTATTTTGGTTCGTGGGCCATATTTTGATTTCTTGATATGAGGTTTCAGTCTTTATTTTTGCTCTGCACACTGAATTACATGCACAGATCGATGCAGGCCACTTTATAGGCAGACGAGATATAGTAAGGAGGCAAGTTGCTTGCATGCAGACCTAATTATAACCACAACTATTCGCGTTGCCTGTTCGAGCAGCCAACTGCCTCAATGAATGGCGAGCCAGAACATGACGCATTTGCCTTAAAATGCCGACGATATCGTCGTATTTCTTGTCGCAAATGGTAGCTCGAGGTTCGCCGCCGGTCCCTCTTCTTTCCCTCCGTCAATCTTTGGACCAGGGCCCCGGTTCATTTACATACAAATAGTCCATGGCCCCGGTTCATTTACATACAAATAGTCAGTACATGCATCTCACAGCTGGCCGGAGCTCGGCGGTCGTCACCGCAAAGAGTATGCAATGTATTGACACCCGAGGCCTCCCAACCTCTTCTTCTATTATACTCTGTAACATTAAACTTCATATGTATAGTCTTCTTCCTTTCATAGAATACACGTAACAAATATGTACGAGAAGACTTAGGCTGCTTCCATTTGTCTGCCCTCGTCCCTTATCACAGATGGTTGTTACTGTTTTGATTGCTTAGTTGCAACTGTTTTGATTGCTTTTATATTTTTACTTGTTTGTCCCCAAAGGGATCATGTATAAGTATGCGATAGATCAATGGTAGACTTGTTGGTTTCTCTTCTCCTTTGAATCAATCGGCTATTTCATTATGGTGTTGAGCCAGACTAATGTCTCCTACATCTGAATGTTTTTCTCTTTCGATGGAGCCCATCCCACATGCTAAATCCCTGGGCCGGCACTCGAGGAAGGGAAAATGTTATTGCCAAGAAGTCTACCGAGGTAACATCAAAACCCACTAGGCCCATGAGGCCGACGAGGGTAGCCAAGTGTTAACCCAGTCAAAGCACACGTGTCATTTGCCCGTTGAGCTCCAGTTATTCAATGAGGCGGTTGATAATGGGCTTATAAATGGCAGGAGGCGTGGGCGACAGTTACTCCTATTGATGAGGGAGGATCGTGCCACCATAATTGGTGACCGTTATCCCTCCCAAGGTCACTGACACTCCAATCTATAAATAGAGAGATACAGTCAGAATAAGGATAGACGGAAAAGGTACGAAAATTCTCTGAGACTTTTCTCCCCACTCTTTTATTTCTTCCTCCAAATAGCTTGAGGTGACTGTCTCCAACCTTTGTGGGTCAATCTCGACGGCCCCGAGCCTCTCTTAAGTCCCATTCTAACTTAAGCATCGGATGTGATTTGGGTCGGAACCCAGATCCGACCTCCTTGATGATTGTCTGTGGTGCAGGGAGTTCGAAGTTCGACCCAGCATTAAGGTCGAACGACCATTCCTATCGACCGTCGTTCGATGTTTGACCTAGAGGATCGATCGAGCGGTCATCATACCCGACTATGAGTTCGATCGAGATTTTGCCCAGTGTCCTTATTTCAACCATTATCGACTCCGGTTCTACCAACCGAGGTCCCTCTTCACTAGCTGACGAGACTCCACCTCGACAGAAGAGTCTACGTTAGCTCCACCTATAGTTAACCGGGACCCATCCGTCAACAATTGGCACCATCTATTGGAAATTCAGTCTACTTACCGAGGCAACCAGAGCCCCATGTTGACTTGGCCTAGCAACACTGGACCGACCATTAGTCCAAACAATAACACCGGACCACTTCTCGAATTGATCGAGAACACGTTGAACGAGAATGTTCAAATTGAAGACGCTGAGGATTCTGGGTCATCATCGAAAGAACCAAACGCTCGAATGGTGACTTAGGAGAAATTAAACAAGTTTGCTGACAAGATTGAAAAAAGTCTTGCAGTATTGGCTGTGGATGTGCTATAAAACATCGAGCGTTTCTTGCATGTGGCCGAGGAGCAACTACCCCCCCCCCCAATCTGATGCAAACACCAGGCGAGGAGCAAGTTACTCCCAGAAACCAAAGGACTGGCGAGCAAGGAGCTAAGCGACAGGTTAATCCACAGCTCATTACCACTCCTACATCTCAACAGATGGGGGAGCTGACAAACAACAACCACACCTCCAGACATCTCCTAGGTCCAGGGCTTGTCAACGATGGGCAGGCCACCCCTAGCGTCTTGGATCAAGTGAGCGATCATCTCACCCAAGGCCGTAGTCCTCCTAATCTTGCGATTGACACAAAAAAGAAGGAGAGGGAAGAAAGCCCTATCCATTCTTCCAGTGCCACTCATCAGCATCGCCAGGAGGGGAAAAGGGACCACGATTCTCGCCACGAAACGACCCTCATTGTTAGCCGTAAGTCGAAGGGGTCACATCCCTCACAATTGAACGATCCACCTTGCTCGTCGATAGTAATTCGAAGGGACCATGCCCCTCACAACCGTCGTTATTGGGTGTAATGAGAGAGATCACTTTTCTCGCTGATTAAAGCGTATTTCAATAGCCCAATCACTGCCTTCGTATTAGATGGATGATTGGCTTGTTGACAAGGGGCCAACCGGTAATACATGCGCTCCAGCTCTTTAAAACTAAGAGGTACATGGCAATTTCGAAAATACGATACATTTTTACCTGTTTTTTCGTACTTTTACAAAATTCAATACAAAATTTACATCCCCGATACAAAAAGAAAGGTTCAAAAGCCTTGGGGAGTGTAGGATTTCTAAGGTCCCTCCGTCGAAGCGATGGGCCCTTGATCTCCCTCGATCAGAGCTACATATTCTTGGTCCCTCGAAGCATCTGCATTAGCAGGTCCACTTATTTCGATAATAGCCTCGTCGACAGGAACTGCAGCTTCAAAAGTCATGACTTAACCAACTTCGTCTATCGGGCTGTCCAGGTCGACATCATCCATAACAATGGGAACTTGGTCGATCTCATTTGCGAAATCAGAAAATAGATCCTTTATCTCTTGACGACACCATTCATAGCCTCTTATATACATCACATCTAGGTTGGGCAAGTTGTCCTTATATTTCTGGACAGTCTTCTTCATGATCTCTTTCATGTTAAATTCTTGGGAGCCGACGGAAGGTCGATCTTGAAGTTCGTCCACTTTGGCCTCCCACTTTATTTTTTCTCAACTAGCAACTTTTCTGCATGTCCCCTTAGAGCCCTCTGCTCTTCAACTTCCATTGAAAGGCCATCATCCCTCATACGAGACTCACCCAATTTTCGCTTGAGTCGATCCACGTGGGACTTGAGCATATTCTTGCGAAGCTTCAATTGCTCTAACTTCGCTTCTGCCTTATCGGCGACCATCTTGGATGACTTTGTCTCATTCATATTGTTACAGCCTTAAGGCCAGCACAGATAATAAAGGTCCATTTATATTTGAAGCCCAAGCAAACAACCATCCGACCATCCCGAACGAAAACAAGCCCGAACGGAAGATCGCCCCCACACTGGAAAGCTCGCCTCGCTTGGTGGCAAGCTCAACAGCAAAATCTAGAGAATGGTTCGCCAACCAATCAGTCAGGGAGCTCGTCGGCATACCATGGGAGAAGATCGCCTACTCTCCTAACAAGAAGCACGACCAGACGGTCCAAAGAAACCAAGCTCAGTCGCTGAGCTTGGCTCTTACCAAGGGTGGCCTAGCATAAATATCTCTAACAAGGTAACGTAGGGCCATCTATGCCTCCATTAATGCTAGATGTTAAGGCCGAGAACTGATGGTCGCCCATCGCGTCTCCCGTTAATGCATTGATGTCACTGACACCCATTAATGTGTAAATATCTCTGACACCCCTGCCGACCTATCGCTTCTCCACTTGTGCTCCAACTAAGCAGACTCGACAGGTGATTGCATGGCGAACAACCGACTCCCAACCCAATAAATACCTCCCCTCCAGCCACCAAGGAGGGGGTTGGTTAGTTGAAATCTATAATTCATATCTAATATTCAAGGTCGGATATCCCCCATATATCTGTGTCTTCCTCATAAGCTCTCCATGCAACACTGATCTACCTTAAGATTGTCAAGTGTGTCCGACATACTCTTTTAAAGTCACCCACTGAATTAAGCATCCAAGAGGATACGGGTTGACCGCTAACCCAGCCTTTCTGATGATTTGTTATTTTAGCAGGAAGCTCGGCTCAGCTACTAAGAGTCAGCGACCTTCGGCGACCATCAGACGACCTTGGATTCTTTGCCTCTGAAGCATGCTTCAACTCGTGCTAACCTTAGATACTTCACCAAATGGATCGAGGCGGAGCCGCTGGCGCGCATCACCTGGAAGGAGATGAAGAATCTCGTCTGTAAGTCTATTATATGCCGCTTCGAGTACCCCGCTCTATTGTGAGGGACATTAGGAAGCAGTTCGACTCTGCAGACTTCAGAAGCTTCTGCTCAGATTGGGGCGTCAACCTCCACTTCGCCTCTATGGCGCATCCACAATACAATGACATGGCCGAAGCAGCAAACAAATGCATCCTGGAGCCCTTGAAGAAGAAGGTCGGCAACGCCCCTGGATCTTGGCCCGACGAGCTACATGGCATACTTTGGTCCTACCGCACCACATACAAACCTTCAACCGGCAAGAGGCCCTTCATGCTAGCTTATGGGGGAGAGGCCTTCGTCCCAGTGGAGGTCGACGAGGAATCCCTCCAGCTCCAGTACTTCAACGCAGAAGCAAGTGAAGAGGGACTCGACATCAACATTGAGCTCATTAACGAGGTAAGGGATCGTGCTTTAACAAAGCTCGTCAAGCACACCCATAGGATGGCGAGGTACTACAACTTCCGCATGAGGAAGCGGACCTTCAGAGTCAACGACCTCTTCCTCAGAGATGCGACATTCAGACCGGAGATCGTCTGCCGGGGAAAGCTCTCCGCCAAATGGGAAGGCCACTACACAATAACAGACGTTGTGGGACCAGCGACCTATATTTTGGCGACCTTGGAGGGCGAGGAATTAGCCCATCCATGGAATGCCGAGCATTTGCTCAAATATTTTCAATAAATATTTTTGAAGTTTATACATCTAGTAAATATTTTCAATGAATATTTTTCATGTTGTCTGAATGTAAATTTCAGTTCTGCTCCGAAATTAAGAGCGCCTTTATGAAGGTCAAACGTTCGAGAGCCCAAATTCTCAAGAGAAGACCCACAAGAAAATCACAGGTTGCTCTATCTCCGACATGTCGTTATATTTAGACTTATATATTCTTCGCCCCCTTCTTGTATAAGAGAAAGTCACAGGTCACAGGTCGGTTATACGCTCAAATGCTCAAGCTCTCACGGGGCGACCTAGTAGATAAAGTCATAGTTCCAGGTGATTGCCTGTGAACTAACACCTAGAACTCACCTAGCAATGGCACGAGCGCCAAGTGCTAAATGTATCCCAAATGCAAATCCCCGGCACTTTATGCAAGCGTACGGTGTCAAGTAATAGTATAAAAGATATCGATCCCACAGGAAAGGTATGAATGTTATTATCTTGAGTTATTTTTAAATCTCAGAATATAGGTAGCAGTTGAGTTTGAAAGATTGGTTGTTTAGGATTGTGAACGATTAATAAAGACTAGGGCTTTAGGACTCACCACTAGGATCGTCGGACGTCGATGCTTGGTTAGGACTCTTACGTTGCAATGTTTTATAGGGATTGTCGCATCCAAGATGTGGAATTCATGGTTCTAAGCACCATGAATCTAACATATCACATTAACCCATAGGTGCACATGACACGTGCATTAAGAATCGACAATATTCACGCAACTCTCATTGACTGAATGATCTCAGCTCACGCCACTCTCGTGGGTGAGAACTTCGATGTATTTTGGTGGCTCTTATTGACGCAATGGCGGTAGCCGTCAAGTAGTAATATAGTTCGTCGGTGGATCCCATCAAGACACGAGTCGGGCATGGTCACGAGTCCCAATTGAATCAACTAACTCCCTAATTAAGCCTATAAGATACTCCTTAAGCCAATCGATTCCACCGACCATGGGCACGATCTCAGTACGAGTTCTCCTACAAACTTTACAAGATCAACCAAAATACTTCTCTTTTATTCCAACACAACCTAAAAATCCTAACTTGGCATCTTAATCCTAAAATCCATGGGCTAATCCATTAGCCCTAGATGGAACTACTCACGCATCATAGAAATACCAACAAAATATTCAATAGATGCAATGGAATTCATCATGGTAATGGAAAACATCAAAAAGCAATAAAAAGTATAGAGAATCGGTACCAACCCATTGAGAAGCAATAGCAATCCAAAGATAATTAAGAAGACAAGGTTCCTTGCGTGAAACAATAGTAAAAATCCAAACTTTGCTTCATACAAAATAGCGACGGTACAAATTCTCAAAAACCTAATTAAAACTGAACTAAGATTTTCTCTAGAAGTTCCTCTCGAAAATAAAGCTAAAAACATCCTTAAATACATAGGGGAAAGATCCCAAAAATTCTCAGAAAATCTGGGCACTTGTGCCCATAAACTAGGCTGGTCGCATCGGCTACTCGACCGAGTAGAGGAGCCTGCCCGGTCGAGTCAGCTACAGGCTCCCCTTGCTACTGCTTCTGCGTTTGCTAGATACGGGCTACTCGGTCGAGTAGCCCCCCCACTCGGTCGAGCTACAATAGATCCGAAAATATTCCTCCAAAACATCGCTCTGTTTCTTTTCGACTCGGGTCAAGCAGGTAAGCTGCTCGGTCGAGTTACTTTACTGCTCGATCGAGCTGGGATGCCTTGGAGAGAAGCTCAAAATCGTCATATATTTGGTGCAACTCGGATGGAGTCGGATGTCTGCTCGGTCGAGTAGGTTAGACCTGTTTCCTGTGTGATTTCACCGTGTCAGCTCGGCTGATTAGCTGATGCTACTCGGTCGAGTCACTTGGAAAAGTGATCTGAATCTTGCTATTTATTGTTCTATTCTCCTCCTCTCCTCCAATCCTCTTCCATTCCTCGGCGAACTCTCATGGAGCCTTGCCAATGATGTCTCGAATGTGTCAGATGTGTCCATGTCCCAAAATAGCACCAATTTGCTCCAAAACTCCTGAAAATCTAAAAAGCTATACAAAACTCGAATATGGCGTTTGAAGCGCGATAATATGTGAAAATATAGAGTTTGGAGGCGGAAATGACATGAAATGATGCGGTAAAAACATGTAAAATATGGACACATCACCAGGTCGGCTCGAAAATTGGGAGCGACCTCACGTGTCGCAGGCGTAGATAAGACTCCACGGGGGCTGGACGAGCTACGGCTCCGACCAAAACCTGGCAGAGATCCGGGGCTCTGGGCCCCGGATGGCTCCATGGTCGCAAAAGGGGCTCCAGCTTCGACTCGCCCTCTCCAAGACCTCCGGACAGATCGCAGCGTAGCTACCCGTAGCAGATCGGACCTTACCATCCAAACCGGGGAAGATTCAGGGCAGGCTACGTACTGCGCCCCCAAAAGGCTCCAGGGGGGCTGGACGAGCTACGGCTCCGACCAAAACCTGGCAGAGATCAGGGGCTCCGGCCCATGAAAGGCTCCAGGGTCATAGAAGGAGCTCTGGCTCCGACTCGCCCTCTCCAAGACCTCCGGGGCAGATCACGGCTAGCTACCCATAGCAGGTCGGACCTCGCCACACAAACCAGGAAAGATCCGGGACATGCTACGTGCTATGCTGCCAAAAGGCTCCAAGGGGCTGGATGAGCTACGGCTCCGACTAAAACCCGGCAGAGATCCGGGGCTCCGGCTCCTGAAAGGCTCCAGGGTCGCAGAAGGGGCTCCGGCTCTGACTCGCCCTCTCTATGACCTCCGGGGCAGATCGCGGCCTAGCTATCTGTAGTAGGTCGGACCTCGCCACTCAAACCAAGAAAGATCTGGGGCACGCTATGTGTTGCACCCTTGAAAGGCTCCAAGGGGCTGGACAAGCTACATCTTTGACCAAAACTTGGCAGAGATCTGGGGCTCCGGCCTTCGAAAGGCTCCAGGGTTGTAGAAGGGGCTCCGGTTCTGACTCGCCTTCTCCAAGACCTCCGGAGCAGATTGCGACCTAGCTATCCGTAACAGGTCGGACCTCGCTACCAAAACCAGGGAAGATCCAGGGCTTCGGCCCCCAAAAGGCTCCAGGGTCGCAGAAGGAGCTCTGGCTCCGACTCGCCCTCTCCAAGACCTCCGGGGTAGATCAGAGCCTAGCTACCTGTTGTAAGTCTGACCTCACCACCCAAATCGGGGAAGATCCGGGGCAGGCTACTTGCTGTGCCCTCGAAATGCACCTTGGGGGCTGGACGAGCTACGGCTCTGACCAAAACTCGATAGAGATCTAAGGCTCCAGCTACCAAAAGGCTCCAAGGGTGCTGAACACCCCAGGGGTGCACGAAGGGTTACATCCCTGACCCACCCTCTCGAAGTCTCCAATGGAAAGCTAGTAAGAAACTTCGCCAACCTGACTGCACAAGAAATTAGTTTGCGAAAATTCAGAACCTATACTATTCCACCTCTCATCGACCCTAAGCTTGTCCATCCCGATTGTTAGGGGCATACACATACAAAGTCACAAGTCATACGAGCAACAACAGTAAGCCAATAATTTTCAAATTTCATTCATTGTATTTACACTATAGGTTACAAAAAGTCAAGCACAACCTCAAGGTCAGCCATACATTGACCCCCCCAAACTACGAAGCCTCAACTCGGTCGCCACCTTCTTGGTCTCCACCTTATGCAGCTTGAGCGTCCGCCTGGTCGCCTACTGGGTCGTCACTGGCCGGAGTCTCCGCCCCTTCAACATCAGCAACGAGGGAAGCCTCCCCTTCATCGTCGGAGGCCGCAGACAAACGGGAGAAGTCAATCTCTAAGTTGGGGTAGAGCTTTCCTAACCTCGTCTTGACCTTCTCAAGGCCTACCTACTGACCCTCATTGAAGCCCTCAGCTCTCATATCTAATATGGCAGGGGTGAGCTCCTTGATCTGAAATTGGCAGACGGCCTCAGACTTGATTGCCTTCAAGTCGATTCGCTCTAGCTCTGCCACTTGCCGCTCAAGGTCGGCGGTCCTCTTCGTGCTTTCCTCCCTCTCTAGGGCCAGGACCTTCTCCGCAGTGACTCTCCGGGTCTCCTCGGCCCTCGTCCTCTGCTCCGTCTCCTCCACGAGCTTTTTTAGCTCGCTGATTGACTCCTTCTGGGTCACGTAGAACCCCCGGAGATTTTTCAACTTGTCGTTGACGGCCTTCAGCTTCCCATCGGCCTCCTTGAGCTCGGCCTCCTTCATCCCAAGGGCGGCCTTGGCCTTGTTCTCACCGTCGTATGTCACTGGAGGGATACCAGTGCGGTGATCGTTTACATAAGGAACCAAAGTCGTGAGCACATCTAAAAAGAAGGAAGACATGCAAGCTGAATAAAGGAAGTAACGAACTTGCATGCTATGCCAGAAGGCCATAACACAGAGACACTCGACATCCACATTACCCAAGGACTCTCAGTCCTTCGGTAGAGTGCTGTTCTCTGCCAGGCAGGCCGCTACCCCAGCCTCATTAAAAACAGACTCCTAGGCACTTACCGAGTAGAGCGACATGACGATCTTTGCCAACGGGAGGGCGAGTATCTCCTCCTTATTCGGTTTGAAGGTAGCGAGCACCGCCTCGTAGCTGGGGTGGCCCAGCTTCCCAAGCCCAGATGGTGGGCACCTGAAGGGCCAACGCATGACAGTCGCAGTCCGGCGGGTTTTGGCAGGCCCAGCCAAAGTTTTTGGAGGGGCGATCGGACTAACAGGGACCATGGTGATCACATGGGCTGACGGGCCTTGGGACGTAATGATCGTCGGGTCTGTCGCTGGCTTCGCGACCAGGTCAAGATCGACAAATCTGCCCGACGACGCATCACTCGTACAGGAAAGGTGAGCGGTTGACATGGGCTCCTTCCTTGATAACTTACCCCGCTCCTCCCTCTTGGCCCGTGTGCTGGACGCCCCCTCCAGGCTTTGCTTATGACCGACCTTCGTCGAGCCCTTGGGTGCCTACTCTTTGCCCTTGCCTTTTGTCCCTGGCTTCTTGGGTGCCGCCTCCCTTGCCATCTTCGTTAACTCTTCTCTTAAGAGACTCATGGCCGCACCTGCAAAAAGAAGACAGATCAGTGTGAGCAGATCCAAAATTGATCGCTAAGCTCGAAGTACCTTGGAGCCAGACGTGGTGTGCGATCTGCTCGTCGGTGACTAGGCCCTTTATGTCTCTGCTTTCCCTGGGGATCTCCTCCAGGATCATGGCATTCTCCTGGTCGCCCACCTCAAGGACTACTTCATTATTCACTGAGGGATTCAAGGTCCCCCAGTTCGACCTCAGAGCCAAGTCTACTGGGATCGAGACGAAGACAAACCCTCCTTCCAGCCCCTCCATTGTCCAGCAGACCGAGGATGAGAGACTAATCCCTTCTCGCACAGACATAGTAGGATGCCTCTTTTCTCTTCGCCTCATAGAAGTACTAGAATAAAGGCATGGTCTGACTTATGCCGCTGGCAGAGCAGAGATAAAGAAAGCCGACCATGGAGTTTATGGAGTTCGGCATCAGTTGGAAAAGGGGGAGCACGTGGAAATGAAGGACGAGGAGGAGGGAGTGATGTAGCGGGAATCGGAGCCCAATGCCGAAGGTCGGGTAGTATACACCGACCTCCTTGTCCCTTGGGGAGCAGACCCACTGATTGTATTCAGGAAGGCGAACAGTGTAGGGCGGCCGGATGTATTTGGAGCAGATTTCGGGGGTGTATGAGGTCGGCAGTTGGGACATATGGGCAAGGATCTTCGCGGGAACCGCAGTCGTGACTTCACCACCACCCGGAACCTTGAAGGTCGACCTAGGCCCCTTTCCTTTCTTGGGGTCCCTTTTGATCACCGACAACGAGGCAGCATCATGCCCGACGGTTAGGTCTACCTCCCACTCCTCTGGCCAAGATAGCGTCAGCTCCTCCGACACCACCAGCTCCTCTGATTTTACGGTGCCACCTTCCTCAAGCACGCCGAACCATCCCTCGACGTATGAATTTGAAGCGGGAGATGGAGACGAAGCCATTGGTGTTGGATATGGACGACATGTATACACCCATGAGGGGATGTATGAGGGTCTATGGACCTCGGATGTCGCGTACATGAAAGCATGTAAGAAGGGGACCTTTTCATGTGTGAAAAGGACCACTCGATAAGTGGAAAAAGTCACTTTATAAGTGCATAAAGGCACTTGATAAGTGAATAAAGAAGAGGATAAGTAAAAGGGCTAATATAGGCTAATAAGCTTATATTTAGTTATTTCCTACAATAACTACCACTATTGCCTATAAATAGGACCCAAGGGTAAGGCTTTTACACCATTCCATCCATGCCATAAGTTTGCATAAGGCAACTTATGTTCTTCTTCTCCCTTTCCATTAAATTCTTCTTCTAAATAGAGATTTAGACGGTGAAACGCTGCTTCAATCCTCCGTGACGAAGTACTGACCATTGTGGCGAATCCGAGGGCGAAGTTCAAAGACTACGGTGCCGCGTACGCGAACGTAAGTCTCTCCTCTTCATTCGATCCTTACATCATCGTTTTGACAGGATCCGACATTGGTATCAGAGCCATACGGGTTCGCTCCGGTCTCACCGATGAACGAGGCGTTGTCTTTTTCACGAATGAGTTTCCTACCATTATGGATATGATAGGAGCGCATCGTGACTGAGAGAATCGCATCAGTTGTTCTTTTCACGTTAGGGTCTTCTGTTATTACGGATATGGCAGGAACTCTCCGTGACGGGAAGAACTGACCGTTCATTTCGACAAACTCGCACTCTTCATGGATGCTGAGTCTCCATTCAATAGGGAATGTGAACTCTCTTCATGTGGAGCGTGAAGTTTGCGGTCGTGAAGGTATGTTATTTTTTTGGCACACGGCCATTGAAGCATAACTACTTTCTTGATGAACGGGTGTCTCATCGGAGAAGATGGAGATGGCGGTTATAAAACTTCTCATCGGAGAAGATGACCTCTTTGGTGCATGATCGCCATGGCCATATGGGCCATGGAGGCTATGCATCCCCCCTCTCCATGCGGAGGGGGTTGGCTTCGGCCAATGACCACCAAGCACACCCCCCCGAAGGAGGTGGTGGACTCCAATGAAGGGGAGGCCGGCCGGCCAAGGGAAAGCCGGCCTCTGCCAGGACCAGGCCGGCCCTGGCCTTCGGCCAGGGCCTGGCCGGCCAGAGGGCCGGCCAGACAGCCCTGGCCTTCAGCCAGGGCCTGGCTGGCCAGAGGGAGCCCTGGCCTTCAGCCAGGGCCTGGCCGGCCAGAGGGCCGGCCAGAGGGAACCCTGGCCTTCGGCCAGGGCCTGGCTGGCCCTGGCCGGCCTTCGGCCAGGCCTTCGGCCAGGGCCAGGGCCTGGCTGGCCCTGACCGGCCTTCGGCCAGGGCTAGGCCGAGGCCGGTCCTGGCATCAGCCAGGGCCAGGCCAGGCCGAGGAGCCCTACGGTGCCGGCGGTTTCGGCCCCGGCCACCTGCATGGTCGGCCCATACGGGACCGGTGACAGTTGCATACGGCAAAACCCCCTACTTGGGGGAATCCGGTCTTGGCACGGCCACGGCTCGACACCGGCAATGACCGGGGAAGACCATTACCTCTCGCTACAAAATACGTTTGCAAAATACGTTTGAAAAATACGTTTTCAAAATACGTTTTTAAAAAAAACGCTTTTCCGCTGCAAGTACTATAAGAGTACTATTGTTTGATAAGTGAGGGGAAAATATTGAAAGTTGTTTTAGATGGTGATTGGCATCGTGATGTTCTTTCTGATTCTAGAGCAACATCTTCAATATTTTTCGAAAGTAACTTATCAAATGAAAACATTATGCAATGTTTTTGATCAAACTTGTTTTATATCTTTTGCAGCATTTTAAAGCTAAAATGTCTTCCGCTTCCAAGAACATCGTCGCTGAGTTAAACAAAGGTGAAAAACTCAACGGCGATAATTACAAACTATGGTCCATGAAAATACAATATGTTCTAGAGGAGCAAGATGTGCTTGAAACTCTGAAGAACATAATGATTGAACCAGAGTTGGGCACTACGGCCCAACACAGAAGAGACAAGGAAGCTTTCGATGCCTGGTCTCGGAAGAACAAGATTGCCCGCATTACGTTGTTGTCCAGTATGGCCGATGACATAATGCGCATCTTCCGAGAGCATGACCTAGCCATGGACATATGGTCCAAGCTAGAGGAAAAGTTTGGTGGCACCTCGATGTCTAAACTTCGTTCTTTAACTATAAGATTCGATTCGTACAAGAAACGTCCAGATCATTCCGTGGGGAAGCATCTGCGACATATGGCGAATCACATCTCAGAGTTAAAGGATGCAGGTCATGTGCTCACTGATGAGCAACAAATCCAAGCAGTCATACGTTCCCTACCAAATGGGTGGGACCAAATGAAGATGCATCTCACTCATAATGAGAGCATCAAGAACTTCAGCGATGTTTCTAAGCACCTCGAGTTAGAGGAAGAGCGGCTTGCGGCCGCCAAGCCAAGTGTAGAAGTGCACATGGTTGCTAGTTCCTCACACGGGGGAAAGAAACGGAAAAATCGTTCGAAGTTTACTAATGAACATAATAAGCAACCAGAGTCTACCAAGAAACCCAAACATAAGGGTGGGCACAATAAATGGCACAAGAAGAAGGACTTGAAGAAGATCAAGTGTTTCAAGTGCAACAAGTTAGGTCACTATGCTCGTTCATATACGAGTGGAGGTGATGAGGTAACTTGTAATAATACTAGTTACATATGTGTTTCTAGTTCAATATTTCTTGTAGAATCTAATCCTTTTTGGATAATTGATTCAGGTGCCACCGACCACATAGCAATGGACAGACAGTCCTTCGTGGAGTATCACCGGATACCCCAAGGAACGAAGTGGATCTATGTAGGAAAAAACACACGTGTTGAAGTGAAAGGCATTGGGACGTGCAAGCTCGTCTTGGACAACGGCCACACTATCCTACTACATGATGTTCTCTTCGCTCCAGATATTCGAAGGAATAGTATATCTGTGGTCGTTTTAATGGGTCTTGGTTATAGTTGGTTATTTCATAGTTGTAAAGTAGACTTGTCTTGTAATAATTCTTTAATTGGTTCTAGGTATGTTTTCAAAGGATTTGTTGTATTAAATACAATGTATGATTCCTCATTTTATAATGAAAATTTCCTTGTTGCAAATTCATCAAATTATGAGTCAGATATAATTTGTTGGCATGCAAGGCTTGGTCACATTGGACCAACACGAATGGTCAAGTCTGCATATGCTTAAAGCAAAAAAGAAGTACTTTTTTTCTTTCTTCTTTGACTTAAGCACAACAAGCATTTTATTTGTAAAGCAGTCAGGTCCTTTCAACCGCATTATTTAGAAACAACACATATATTTATTACAACTTTGCCCAGAGTTCAAAAGCAAGTACACAAATAAGTTAGGCCTAGCATATTCGTACATTTTATTACATGAGCAACACACCTACAATAGTAAATAAAACTAAATAAATGGAGACAACAACAATAATCTAGTCATCAGTAGGAAGAATCTCGGCGTCCTCGTAGCTCTGGTCCACGGGATCTGCTTCCTGATTTGGATCCTCGTAAGCAAGGTCCTCGCTATACGCCGTCTCTGAACATAACATATATTTCATAGTTTCATATGTCAACGAAAAGCCTCGGCAAGATTTTTATAGAAAATGAACGCAATCACTTAGCAATAGAAAAGCGTCAGACACATGTATGAAAAGCAAGTGCGTAAAGTAAAGATAAGCAAGTGCGTAAAGTAAAGTATGAGCATGCTGAAATAATTTGACAAGTGAGTTGAATTTTAAAGGAGTTAACACATTTACTAATGGAATATTTTCAGTTATTTGTGCTTGTGCAAGTCCATGTTTGAGTAAGTAAAGTGTTCTCAATACACCCTATCATCAGGGGTTTACCGTGACGCTTCTTGCCATCCCTAACCAGGAAAATGGCCAAGATGCTTGCTTCCATTAGTGTGGTATGGAAGTAGTCGTAAGGTGTACAAGACACACTTACAAACTCTACTAAATGGACCAACCCCACCCAAGTGTTTGTCTAGTCGTTCGACAAGGTTCATCCCATCTGTATTCGATGGTGTTACATATCTTTGTT
This sequence comes from Scilla litardierei, assembly GCA_030789695.1. Taxonomy (NCBI): domain Eukaryota; kingdom Viridiplantae; phylum Streptophyta; class Magnoliopsida; order Asparagales; family Asparagaceae; genus Scilla; species Scilla litardierei. Next base: position 464,720,300 of record CM061142.1, read on the forward strand.
TGAAGGGTTGTGTCCTACCATCTATCCAATTTGGTTCATTTTGTTAGCAGACAGATAGCAATTCTTCCTAGCAAATGACTTCATATTTACATATCTATTCATTCGGAAGCAACTACTAAAGAGAAGCATGTAATTCAATTCTAAAGTCCACAGGCGTATCAAGAATAGATTTCAGCGTATATTAATGTTGAGAAGTTTGGTTTGCAATTCATTTACAAGAAAATACTTGCCTGTGGATGGTATTGGGTGTCTAGGAGATCGAAGCGTAAGGCGCGTTTTATTTGTGAAGTTGTGTTTGATATCAGTTAAAGGCTTCTTAATGGATTAATCACAATAATAAGTTTTACCATCACTATACTCCGTCTCTGAACCTAACATATATTTCATAGTTTTGTTGAAATATACGTCAATGAAAAGCATCGACATGATTTTTATAGCAAATGAAAGCAATCACTTATCAATAGAAAAGCGTCAGACACATGTATGATAAGCAAGTGCATAAAGTAAAGATAAGCAAGTGCGTAAAGTAAAGTATGAGCATGCTAGAATAATTTTACAAGTGAGTTGCATTTTAAAGGAGTTAACACATTTACAAATGGAATATTTTCAGTTATTTGTGCTCGTGCAAGTCCATGTCCGAGTAAGTAAAGTGTTCTCGATACACCCTATCATTGGGAGTTTACCGTGATGTTTCTTGACATCTCTAACCTGGAAAATGGCCAAGATACTTGCTTCCATTAGTGTGGTATAGAAGTAGCTGTAAGGTGTATGAGACACACTTACAGACTCTACTACATGGACCAACCCCACCCAAGTGTCTGTCTAGTCGTTCGACTAGGTTCATCCCATCTGTATTCGATGGTGTTACATATGTTCGTTTCCAGGGTTGTGTCCTACCCTCTGTCCAGTTTGGTTCGTTTTGTTAGCAGACAGATAACAATTGCTCACATCAAACGACTTCATATTTACATGTCCATTCATTCGGAAGCAACTACTAAAGAGAAGCATGTAATTCAATTCTAAAGTCCACAAGCGTATCAATAACAGATTTCAGCGTATATTAATGTTGAGAAGTTTTGGTTTGCAATTCATTTACAATAAAATACCTGCCTGTGGATGGTGTTGGGTGCCTAGGAGATCGAAGCGTAAGGCACGTTTTATCTGTGAAGTTGGGTTTGATATCAGTTAAAGGCTTCTTAATGGATTAATCACAATACTAAGTTTTACCATTATCTAGTTGTTTTATACAATGTATCTATATTTATACTATAATAAACTAACACAGTTTATACTACTAATTTATTACTAACATGCTATTACAATAAACTGAGCCATGTATTATATATCTAACATACATAAAAGTAACATTCTTAATACATACTGTTAACTATTTTCAACTTATATATATGTAGATAATATTATAAGTCCATTAACATTATAAGCATACTTGTTGTTACTGCTAGGTTATAAAAGTTAATGTACTGATATACCATACAGATTGGTAGTAACATACAGATTTGATAACAACATACTAACATACTGACATTATTACTAAGGTATTGAACGACACATTGATAATAATACACACATACTAACTAACGTTCAGACGTAACATGCTGCTAATCTTTAATACTAACATATTATATAGAACTAACCTATTATCATGCGGTACTATCAAACCAAGACACTACCATTTAAAACCTATAAACATGTATCAGAATAAAAATCTATATACTAACATACTAAGCTATAAATATTATATTATAACCTACATATGTAGCAGTATGCTGTTATTATTAACCTGTAAGCTTACGTGTTTTTTGTGAGTTGCATACGTCGGTGAAGTGTCGGAGGTCTGACAACGATGAGGTAGTCGACCGGAGTGGTGCTGACGACGGCAGACAATGTTTGGATGTCAGAGGGAGATGGTTTGTGGCGCTGGGGAGATGGCGGTGTTCGAAGGGAGGAGGTGTTCGAGGCGGCTTCTGCGGGAGGAGATAGTGGCTGTCAGAAGCTTGTGGCAGAGGTGGATGGGAGGAAGAGCTCGTAGCAATGGGGAGAAGTCATCGGAGTGTTGCTCGGAGTCAAAGTTTTGAGTCAAAGGGAGGAGGTTCGTCTTGGGCTTGAGAGTCGAGTGATGGAGGAGCACTCAGAGGCTGGGTTTGTGGGTCGAAGAGCGCAGGGTCACTGGGGTTTTGGGTTATGTGGATTGAGAGGGCGGTGGCTTGGGTTGGAGTCAAAGGTAGGAGTTGTAAGGGGGCGACGCTGTGGGAGTTTTTCATGGGTTTTATTAAGAAGAAGAACATAAGGATAAGGGAACGTGAGTTTAGCGAGACTGTGCATGGTTGTTGAGATTTCATGGGTGCTTATGATTGAGGGAGAGATTTCGTGGGTACGCTGTGAGATCAGGGGGCGTTGTTGAGACCATTCGGATCGGCGGGTACATGGCTCGATGCATGCAAGCGAAGGACATGGGTGAGATACGTTGAGATCCTCGTATGCAACCAGATGTGGCTCTATTGCGGGGTGATAACCGCATGCAAAACGAAGAGGTGCGGGTTTAGTTACGGTTTAGATTAGGCTAAGATAATCGTTTATTTATTGTTAAGATTTGATTAGATAATTAGTAAATAGTTATTATTATAAGGAAAAATATTTAATTAGGATATTAGGGAAATCTAATTAAGATATTTTAGTAATTGTTGAATGGGTTAAGATTTATTTGTGATTATAAGGTATGATTGGATTAGTGAATATATGGTTGAAACATTCTAGTTATTACGATTTTTCCACTGCACGTCAATGATGTCCAAAAACGACAAAATTAGCGTCAGCGCGATCGTGAAGTTGAGTGGGTCACAACTATGTCAACGGATCACGCATACATGCTAATCAACAAAAAAATCATAGCTTGAATAATGTCCTAATTCAATACATTAACATTACATGTACGAAATACATACGGTAAATACCGGTCGTTACAGGGGAATAGTGCTTTATAACAATAATATGGAAATTACGCCAAATTAAAGTTTCCTTATGCAACCTTAGTGCGGAATAAATAAAGAGAGCAACAAACACAAGAATGCAAACGCTAACAAGGGATTTACCTTGGTTTAGATTCACCGAGTCTCCCCGACTCCTTTAAATCATACTCTAGCAACCCACTAGTGATTTCCACTAATACCAACTTGCCAAAACCTGACTATTGAAAGACCAATACACCTTTTCTTCCACTTTCCACAAATTGGGAATGGACTACTCTCACAACCGAGAAGAACTTCTCAAATATCAAAGAGAAAGATAGAATGAAATATGAAACAATTTCCACAATCTATGCCTTGAATAATACTATTACGAATGAGGTAATAAGGTGGGGGGTGGGTGTGTGATGTGCTCTAAATGATGAGAGTATGTGCACTTACTAACTTGCCTCAAGATGTGTATCAATGAATGCTAGAAGTTGATCTTGAAAGCTTTGGAGACAAGGTGTACTTTATAGCTTGAGCTTGAACGGATTTGAATGCTTTTGAATGCTCTAGTGAAAAAGTTAATGACTTGAGATCACTTGAGAGTGTATTGAATGAAGTCTTAGATGCTCAGCTAATTATTCAAGTCAAGACATTAAAGCCCCATTTATAAGACACCGATATCTACTCAAAATGGATTAAAACTCCAGACATTAAATGCTAGAAACAGCTATTAGCGGGCAAAAATCCTAGTCACGAGACGTCTGAAGAATATCAACAAGACATCTGATGTACTGTCTTGACTGGGTCATAAATGTAGTCTAACAGACACTTTAGCAGACATCTGAAGAAGACTTCTCATATGTCTAGTCCACTGTATAGACGATTGGCTCAAATGCATCAAGTGTCTGACCACACAAGCATCAAACAAGTTGGTTAGTGGAATATAGTTGGTTCGAATACCTAGGCATCTGATGTTCATCATCTAGATGTCTGGTTAACTGTTCAGACATCTGGGAATTAAACTTAAAATTCCTAATCATGATTGACTGTAGAAATGAGCTACTGGAAATATTTGCACTAATTTACTAGACGTCTGATGTATGTCATCCAGACATATGATTTTCATCAGTCAGCAAATGCCGAGTTATTGGAGTTTCAGCTTGAATTATTCAGATGTCTAGAGTTCATCATCCATATGTCTCTCGAATTGTTCAGACGTTTGGAATTAGAACTTCAGGTGGCTGTTCATGATTGTGTTTTGGAGAATAGAATGCATATGAGCACCAATCATCTATAGACCAAACACCAAACGGCTGTTGAAGGCTGAAAAACTCTTCTGTGAGATTATGCAATTTCTAACCCTATGACACTCAATGATATATAATCTAAAATATTTTGTGAGTGTTATGAGTGATATTCTAATGAGTCTATTCAAGGCTTAATATGCTAATTCAACTAAGAAGTAAATAAAGAAAGGTTTACATATTTATCCCCTTTACTTCCTATTGAATGCCTTAAAGACTTCCACTGAGCTTGTGACGACCAACACTTTGATTTCCTTCGATCATCTCTCAACTTTCATGCTTCATGGATTGATGTTCATGCATCAATGCTTCGAGCCATCATCTTCATTTGATATGACTTTGTCCATATTAATGAAGCTCTTCTTTAATATAAAACATGGGGATTAGTCATAATTGATTATATTTGTTTATCATCAAAACCACATTTGGGGATCCAATATTCAACTTTATAGACGATATCTAGGTGTATTCGAAGACTGACTATGCTTAGCATTTGAAGACAGTCTTGGAAACCTTGAAACAGTACCAGTTATATGCTAAGTATAGCAAGTGCCAGTTTTGGTTATCTAAGGTTGCTTTCCTGTGACATATGGTATTAAGTGTACAGATAGCCGTGGAGCCAGAGAAGGTGGTTGCGGTAGAGAAGTGGCCAGTTCCTCGGTCAGTCACAGAGATCATAAGTTTTCCGGGATTGGCTTGGTATTATAGAAAGTTCATGCGATTTTTCCGAGATCGTTGTGCCCTTGACTCATCTCACCAAAAATAATGTTGATTACAATAGGTCTGAGGAATGTCAGCGAGCATTTGATGAGCTGAACCAGAGGTTGATCACTGCACATGTCTTGACAATTCTAGATTGTTCAGATGGTTTTGAGATCTTTTGTGATGCATCTAGCCGATGACTTGGATGTATTCTCCACCAGTATGGTAGGGTAGTTGCCTATACCTCCAGATTGTTAAAGATGCATGAACAGAACTATCCTACGCATGATCAAGAGTTGGCAGCTGTAATATTTGAATTGAAGTTGTAGAGACATTGTCATTTAGATGAGCATGTAAAGATATACACGGAGCACAAGAGTTTGAAGTATGTTTTCACCCAGAGGGAACTTTACATGAGGTAGCGTCAATGCTTGAATTGATGGTTGACTACGATATTGACCTTTAGTATCACCATGGAAAGGTTAATGTCGTACCTGATGCTCTCAGTCGTATACTAGTAGTAATAATGATGACAACACAGAGAGAAATTCGAGGAGACATACGTCAAATGGATATTGAAGTTGTTCTTATTGGCACATCGGTGATGGTGATGAGTTTGCAAATCCAGTCCAACTTGGTTGAGAGAATAAAGGCTACTTAGTCTGGAGATGAGAAGTTGAAGAATATTCGAGAGCAGACAGAGACTGGACGTCATACTGATTTTCTTATTCATAAAGATGGATCCCTATGTCTTAGAAGTAGGATTTGTGTGCCAGCTGGTGATGTCCAGGATGAGCTTTTATGAGAGGCTCTTAACTCTCCTGACTCTATTCATCCTGGAGGCACCAAAATGTATCGAGATCTGCGACAAAATTTTTGGTGGCATGAGATGAAATGTAATGTAGCCAGGAGTGTGGCTTTGTGCTTAGTTTACCAACAAGTGAAGGCAGAGCACCAGAGGATGGCGGGACTGATGCAACCTCTTCCTAATCCAGAATGGAAGTGGCAGCAAGTGACTATGGATTTCGTGACTGGTTTACCTCACACTTCTCGAGGGCATAACACTATTTGGGTAATCATTGACCGATTAACCAAATTAGCGCATTTCATTCCTTTTCGGGTCAGCTAGTCTACCGACCATCTTACTAGGATGTACATGGAGGTAAGATTCATTCTTTTCCATGTCTCTATTAAGACTTGTTCATTAGTGTAGATTCTGATTTGAGTCAAGAATACAAAAAATTGTGAGACTCCAC
>CM061142.1:464727033-464743034 GCA_030789695.1 Scilla litardierei
CGGAGTGTGCGATGTGCGGCTGTAGCGACCGAGGCGAGTGGGGCTCTACGCTGGAGGAGGCCGCGAGCTTCGAGAGGAGGAGGAGCACGGGGGCTCCGGCGGCCGTGGGCGAGAGGGTGGCGTCGGGGGTCGCAAGCGGGCGCATGCGGTCGGGAACCGCGAGGGCAGCGGAAGTGCTGTCGGGGTCGGGGTCTCGTGAGGGAGACGACGGCGGAACGGCCCCGCCGTGGGGAGGCGGCGATCGGGGTTGAGGCCGTGAGGGTTAGACGCGAGGGTGAAGGGAGAGACTCGGGCTCCCCTATGATTCTTGCGGCGGCTGAGATTGTAGTTGCCCTAGGTTTGCAAACGTGATTTGGGGAAGAATAGTTAGGGTTAGGGTTTTAAATTATTATAAATAGGGTAAGGGTTAGCTAAATAGGCCTAAGTTAAGGGTTAAAAGGGTGAGGGGCAAGGGGTAGGGGTGTACAGTTAGGGGTAAGTCTAGGGGACAATAGAGACAGTTTAGGAAATATTTAGAACGGATTAAAATAAGAGATTTGCCAGATATCGCCAGATTTGGCAACAAATTCGAAATTTGAACTGATTGGGGAGATCGACGGTCGAGGTTATTCCGGGTGATATATCTCAATCCGGGCGTCAGAAAAATAATCCGAAAATACCGGGACGATCGTGGAGACGAGACGCACAGATCTACGGAGCCTGATCGTGCTCTACGCCTACCAAAAATTAATGTAAAATTGGGAACGGCATTCTAAATCAAATGACTAAAACGCCCCTATCATTCAAAGTCGTTTTGCGAGAAAACGAGCCGTGAAAAGACGTTCTCAAAAATTACATTAAAATCCTACACCCCAAAACGATCGCAACGGCATATCACATCGCATATGCCAGAGCTCAAAAATAACCAAATAAAATACGTGCACGATAAAGCACGTGCACGCAGAAAATACGAACGGTCGGAAAACGGCCGTTACAACAATATCACTGGAATAGTACACAGAGTATAAGAAAAGTGCTCCAACAGAAAATAAAACGCAGTACTGAAAAGTAAATACAACAACACAGAACTTACATTACACCACTTTCATAAGTTTATATACATACAAGCATCAGCTGTACAACGGGGGTACAAAAAGCGGATACAACAAAAAGTAGAAACCCCCAACCCAAAAGTACAGAAGTCCACCCGGTATAACACACCCGTTAATCTAAGCCCGAGAAGTCTAATTGAATGAGGTCGCCCGTAGGCTATACCTCAGCTGTACAAGAATCGGCCTCCGGCTCTAGGACACCCGCTGACTGCTCGAGACTCGTACCTTTAAACCACGGAATGGGACACATCAACACGAGACCCAGTAGAAACTCCTAACACCCTAGTAGAACCCAGTTTAGAACTGGTCTTCCTAACTAACTAACCAACTACAAGTGTCACATCATCACATATTTACGCAGAAATTAAAAACAGAGTATAAGTGCTGAAAGTAAACAATAGTGAACAGAACTGAAGTAATAAATGATTAAATTAATTAAAATTAAATGTTGTTCTGTATTTGGAACCCGAATAAACCATAGGCTGCTAAGAGAGCGGACTTCACCCAGGGTGGGTGAAAAGTGGTACCACTCCAGCGACACGAGCACTGGAGGGGCCTCTCGTAACTCCGTACCCGACTGGACAAAGTATCGGAGTGAGACTCATCTCGATTTTTCTGTCAGACAAACGAATAAAACCATCATTTACCGTCCTGGTGCGTCACGAGCGCACCGACGGCCTCTCTAACTCTAGTCAACTCCCCCTTCCGGGAGTGACGAAGCGAGTGAGAAATCATACTACGTCCGCTCCTTAACACCTACAATTTATCCGTGTTTCCCCCAAACCCACATCTGGAGTCTCACCCATTTCAAGAATGGACCGAGAACACCGATGTCAAACTCTCAATCTCACTCTCTGTTTTAAACGTAATACATCATTGTTTCAGCAATGATTCTTTAACGGTTTCGATTACCGCTTTCATTTCATACTTGCACAAATTTTCTTCATCATAAATTTTCTACATGAATCATAACATATGAAGCATCATCATAAGAACATATCTCAAGAGCATAATAATGATGTATCATCAACATTGATCAAATTCAATTCAAGATAAAAATACAACATTACAATTTCTAAGCAAGTTAACACAAGAATCTGCCCAAAACTGTCACACCAGAAAGATTGGCTCTGTTACCCTAATTGCAGTCAGAATTGGCTCTCGGCCTCTCTTCAAAGTTGTAGGAAATTTTCTCTAGTTTTTTGTAGTGTCCTTAATTCTATTTTTCTGATTTTTCTACTAGTTTCTACGAATTTTACAAGTTACTGTTCTGCTGCAACAAAAATTCCAGCAACTCATTTCCTTTCTAAATCTAGTTCTAACATGTTTAAAAGCCACAATTAACATGTCAATACTAGCATGAGAATAAGATGATGACAATTGCAAATCCTCAACATAATTCCACGTACAAAAAGGGATAATATTTAATATATATCACACACAAATACAACTACATACTTGCAACTTCATATTAAAATTGAAACTAGCATGTGAATAATTCTCTACACATCACAACTACTAATTAGCATCATTTTTAGCAAGCTAACATAATTCTTATTCTCTTCATTTTACAACATGATTTACTAATATTAATCTTGAGTATTAACCATCATGAGAACAAGCCCATTAATTTGAAACTACAAGAAACTTCATGCAACAAATGAGTACAAAAATTGATTCTTACTAACATATGAATCATAACAAAAACTAAATTTTGCTAACATTGGCTTACTAACTCAACAAATGAAACTCATCCTAATTTTAACACCAAATTATTTCACTTACTAAATTCATGAGAAAACCATTCCTAAACTAAACTCTACTAAGTGTTTAAGGTTCCTACCTTGTAAAAGTCCTCCAAATTAAATCTTGGGCCCTTCTTCTCCTTGTAGAGCTTGGGCTTCCTCCAAATCAAGCTTCTAGTTTGGCCTCCAAAAGTTTGATTGTTGGGCTAATTTAGGCTAATTTTTGGTGTTGAAATGATGAGGGAAGTGAGTGGTTGTTGGTGGTGGAGTGGGAGGAGAAATAGGTGGTGAGAGGAGGAGTAAGGAGGAGCAAATGGTGGCAAGGGAGGAGGAGAAATTTCGGCCGGCCCTAAGGGGAGGTGAGGGAGAAAATGGGAGGATGAAAAATGGTTTTTTCTTTTCTTTTTTTTGATTTTGTTTTTCATGCCTAGTTTTTAGGAATCCCTAAAATCCTCTGCTCCTCTCATTTAGTCAAAAAGTGAGCCAAGTGTCTTAATTAAGCTAACCATATGACAATTGCCATACCAGGTGTCATGGCAACAAAATTAAGAATTAAAATTTTTAGGAAAATAAGAATACATGGTGAAATACACCATACCCTAAAATACATAGTATTTCTTCCAAATACCCTTATTCTCTAATATCCATAATAGGTTTAAATCGATTTAAAAATAATTCCTCCACCAAAATAATTAAAGAAAAATACGGGCATACTCCCAAAAATATACGGACGCATCTACATCAAAAATACGTACAAATACGCGTATATAGAAATTAGGGTCATTACAATTAGTATTGTTAGTCTCAATAATAGAATAATTGATTTTAACATTACTAAGGGAATCACATAAAACATCTACACTATCATCTACCACATGAGAAAAATCAAAATCTTCATAAAATGATACGTGTAGTGATTCCTCGATCGTTGAAGAGGTTTTGTTGTATATCCGATAGGCTTTGCTACGTGTGGAATATCCAATTAAAATTCCTTCATCGGATCTTGGCTCAAATTTATCTAAGTTACCAAAGGTGTTCTTAATAAAACATTTTGAACCAAAAACACGAAAGTATTTAACCTGTGGATTTTTGTCATAAAATAACTCAAAGCAAGTTTTGTTTGTTCGGGGTCTCATTAGGGTCCTGTTAAGCACATAACATGCCATGTCCACTGCCTCCGCCCAAAATTGTAGTCCAAGATGACTATCATGGAGCATGGTACATACACACTCAATTAGAGTCCTATTCTTTCTCTCTACAATACCATTTTGTGGTGGTGCACGAGGAATAGAAAATTGTGAGTAATTAGTTGTGACGGGAGGACACGCAAGGGCTCGCCTTCCACTTCCAAGCGTAGGAGTGTCAATGCAATAATAAATAATCGGTGAGTACCGGGTTGGATCACGGGGACAAGTCGTTCTATATTCACAAAATTTGATCGATAAAGAAAAATAAAGCGTGTTACAACCACCTCGCTAACGGTGGAAAAGTGTAGGAAAAAGTGTGGTAAATCACCAAAATCCTAACCTAAATGGGTAGGGTTAGAGAACCAAAAGTGGAGTTAGGATAGATAGGAGAGGAAGCATGGGTTGTGGGTTCACTAAGATTGGTGTTAATCACGCTCTAATTACCGCAATTAACTCAATTGATTATCCGGCTAAGGACACTCAATCGAAAAATTTAGCTTTAAAGAACACAACAATTAGCAATAGGGATGGATGTATTATCATGGCACTAATCAAATTAGGAACATGGATTCATCTCGAATTGTGCCCTTTCGGGTCTTTACCAATGAAAATATGCCCTAATAATACATCCTACATTAACAATGAAATTGGGCAAGAGGAAATTAAAGCAAGAATTAACAACCCATCATCATGAATCACAACCCGAGCCAATCAATACTACTCAATCATACTAACCAAAATGATATTCATAAACAAATTCATCAAAATTCAATACAAAGAGAGCTATCAAAAATTACACAAAAGAGAGGAAAGAGATCACCAATCTCTCATCAATGAATCTTCCCTCTCACTTGAGCACCTCCACCAAGCTCCACCAAGCTCCAATGGCCTCCAACCATATCCCTAGCCTTTGGGAAAGAATATTCCCCTCCAAACCCAAAAAAAACCAAAAAAAACAGCAAGAAGAAACCGAACTGGCCGAAGATCCCCCAATTTTCGTACTTCAGGCGCAAATAAATGTATTGCGGGTTGGGTCTGCAGCTCCCCGACCCGCCCGCCTGCGCAATTAAACGAAATCGGGACGGATCGGGTCGGATCCGGCCCGAAATCACGCCTGTGCCCGCAATCAAATGATGGGGGCACGCGCTCCGCACGTGCCCCCCAGCCTCTGAGCGCGCGGGTGCGGGCCGGCCGCTGGGCCGGCCCGCAAATTAGGCGGGTTTACTTATTTTTTAATTAAATGATGCGGCCCGCTTGCTGAGCGGGCCGCGGGCTAAGCCCAATTTCCCCTTTTTTATTTTTTGTTTTTCTAAAATCTAGAATTGATTATTTGCCTCCAATAAATCCTGAAAAATATCCCCAAGCTCCAGAAAATTCTGGAAAAATTCCAGAAAATCTAGAAAAAATCCCAGAAGTACCTGAAAAATATGGGGAGCAAAAATTAGTCCATAAAAACCACATTTCATGTATAAAATATGAATAGGCTTCAATAATACACAATATCTCGAATACGCACGTATCAAAGCCAAAATAGACACAATATACACATAAAATGCCCGAAAAGGGGGTGCGAATAAGTAATTTATATACCGAATCACACCCCCAACTAGCTTGTGCTAGTCACTAGCAAAATATGCGATAAATTCGGATTAAAGTGGAAAACATGCACCAAACTTAAATATCTTCATGGCATACACAAAATCGTATTTCCAATTGATTTCAAAACCAATATACCCATTGCATGAAAGTAAATAACAAATGACATTCTCTTCAATCCAATTCAAAGAAAAGTAAAGTAATAAGCCTGTATCACATTCATTAGGATATATCACAAATGGAAAGTTTCTAACTTTCATGGAAATGGCCAAAACAAAAGAAATTCCTCTAAGTGGTGGGAGATGAGATTGCATCACTCATGTTGCTTATTCTATCATTTATTCATTCATTTATCTCTTTTTTTCTTTTCTTTTTCCTTCTTTTTTTGTATTTTTTTGTTTTTGATGTTTATGTTTTGCATTTACGCGATAACGCTATGAAATGCAAACACGACCACATTTGCATACACGCGATGACGCTATATATGCAAATGGATGGAATGATTCCCTAAATCTCATCTTTGGCGTCCTCCCCAATGTTTCGTGGGGGCACTGGCTACTCGATTTGATTAGAAAAACCATTCGCTTATATAACTCTCTTTCTCATTCTAAACATGAATTATCAACTCATCCACCCACTTCTAAGAAGAAAACGAAGCATACACAATTGGCCAAATCCAATCCAACCAAAAACTACACCATTCATCCCAATATGAAATCTCTTACACCAAACTTTTTCCAAATTGTCTCAAAGAGAGTATCACGACATATGAAATAGTCTCATACATGGCATATTAGCATTTGAATCCAAATTGAAAAATAAATTAAAACAAGCCAATCAAATATCCATAAGTTTGATGCCAAACTAATAATCCGAAAAAATTGCATAGCATTAAGCATGTATGGACTAAGCACAAAGCAAACGGTGTATGGACAAGGAGACCAAATATGATATGTAATAAAGTTCATTGGATGAGAGCAAGATGGAGGTATCCTAAAAAAAATTACGCTAACATCAAAATCCTAACAAATCTAGAGATTCTAACACTCTCCCCCAACTTAAAATAAACATTGTCCGTAATGTTGGGAGAGTATTAGATCTCACAAAAGATCCTAGAAAAGAAAAGAAAAGCATACGAAAGCAAACATGCAAAAGCAAACTAACTAACTTTTGATTTTATTTATTTACACTACGTAAAGGAAAGAATACACCTTAGCAAAAGGCGGATCTCGAATGTATAATGGCGGTGGCAACTGATCGATCATATCCTTTTGCTCCTCCTCCAGCTGCTTTGGAGCAAGGCCTCCACCGGCCTCCTTGGATTCCAGCAATGCAACTCCCAGCGTCCCCTTTGGATAATATGTGTCATGTGGGAGACGAGCTGCATCAATCCAAGTCATGTCATCATGCCCTGCAATAAAAGCATTCCAAAATGGGTCGTCAGAAAAAGAATTTAAATGTAAACAACAACAATCTGAATCAAAAATATGCGGAAGTGCAAATTGGGATTCAGAAATGCAAGGCATGATAAGGTGGAAACTTCCCTGAATAATGGTGCTAGGTGTGGCATGATACGCTGCCTCAGGAGGAGGTGGAAGTGGCTGCAGAGAGAAAACTGGAGTAGGAGGGAGCTCGGGCTCAATATATACCATGTCGCAATCCCCTTCCTTTGACGTCAACATTAACAATCTCTGCGACACTCCCCACAACTGGTAACTGCTCCTGACAAACCTCCTCGATGACTGGCAAGTGCGCATCCTGAGGCGAGGAAAGTGACATCTGTGACAGGACAGGAGATAGACCTGTCTCGGGCAAATCCAAGCACGCATCATCTTCGTCATCCCAGAAATAGTTCATCTCAGTCGTCCTCCCTAAGTACTCAACAGCCTCGACCTGTGAAGCTAACTCTGAAGTGGATTGTGGCTCAGGCTCCATGGTGTCCTCAATCTGCTCTTGGCCATCATGCACATCTGCTTCATCCTCAACCTCAAAGTGAAAATGCATCGTGTCATCAACATGGTCGACACGCACTCCATCATCCATCTCCTCTGACTCCTCAAAATATAGACATTCGGCTTCCTCTACTTGGCTCCAATGCGCCCCATCTTCATGTTCTGCTTGTTCCTTCGTAGGGCCGTAATGGAATGAGCCCTCAGCTGGCTCCTCAGGCTGGTCCTGGACCTGCTTGACTGTCTCCTCATACTCTGCAAGGTCCCTCAGGTAACACCATGAATCCTCGGTGGAATAATAAAAGAACTCCCCACCGCAGCTCATCTGCACGACATCTCGCCCAAATGGCGATAATCCAGTATAAAATATCTGTATGAGATGATCCTCATGGAAACTCTGGTGTGGGCACACCAACATCAAATCACTGAACCTCTGCCAAGCCTGATGGTAGGCCTCCCATTCAGCTTGGGCAAAGCTTGCTATATGATGCTTCATGTCCTGCCGCCCCTGTACCTGCTCCAAAAAGATAGGCAAAAACACTCGGAGAAATTCAGCCTGAAATGACAACCAAGTAAAATGTGAGTTGAGAGACAATGAATCAAACCAAAGTCTAGCATCATCTAGTAAAGAAGAGGGAAAAAATCTAACGTATATGCAATCATCATATATGTTCCCACCAAGACATGAATACATCCATTCTTCAAATTTTTTAATATGTAAATGAGGGTTCTCCCACTCCGAACCATGAAAGTATAGCGGAAGTGGGATATCCTCCAAATCAACGTCGGAAAAATCTGAAGATGATATCATGCTTTAAAAATTTTTTTTCACGAAAATGAAAATAAACAAGCGATAGACTCAATAAGTGGAAAATAAATAAAATGAAAAGACACAACACTAAGAGATAGAAGTATCACACTAAAGCTTTCAAAATCAATAAAAAATTGCTAATAATAGAAACCATTGTCCCCGGCAACAGCGCCAATTGGTTGTGACGGGAGGACGCGCAAGGGCACGCCTTCCACTCCCAAGCGTAGGAGTGTCAATGCAATAATAAATAAACGGTGAGTACCGGGTTGGATCACAGGGACAAGTCGTTCCATATTGACGTCCCCAAGGTTTTATGTTGTGATCATGTGCAAGGTGCAATAGGATTGGGGACGCAAGATTTAAATATAAATAACCGCAAGCACACGGTGTTGTAGTGTGGCTTGGGGGTCAAACTCAGGGAGGCGTGGTTGTGCTTGTGTCAGAAAGGACCAATTTCACCCCATGGGTGAGCTAGCCCGAATCGGTAGATGGGTTGTCACAGAAATAGAATGCGAGGGATAAACAGTATAAAGGGAAACCCGGGACTTCGGTTTCCACCATATCGTATGATTCTCGCTAATACGACTGGCAGATAGGATAACGATTGGAATTAGGGTCTAATGGTGAGACATTGCCTCTAAGAGTGATACCAGCGTCCCATGGGCCCGATATTCCGGTCGGTGCCCAGGATGATACGCCGGACTACCCGGGTTCGGTCAGTGGGTATTTCCATGTCCATTAACACTGACCGACTCCGGAAGCACTAAGCTCGCAATGATAACTCCCAACATCTCGTCCTGCCATTCCCACGCGCTAGGATTCGATGTCTATGCTAAGGGCGTGAGCTATGGCTAGGGAGTCAACCGCCAAGTTTATTCCCCCTTGGCCTGACGGTCAAAGGCGGTCTTTTTCCCACCGATGATAATGAAACACTCCGCGTAACCAATAGATTCCTCATCACTATCGATTTCCTAGTCCTATGGACGTATCAGGAAGAACCCACGAAGGGGTTTGCACCAAAATCCCAGATTTGGGAACTACGCACATATTTTAGGTAAAAAGCAATCTAAATGAAAATCGACCGTTAAAAACATAATCCGGCGATTGAAAAGTAGTAAAAGCAATGCAAATAACACTATATTAAAGTTTGGTAAAGATCAGACAACTTACAAATATCAAATAAATTCCAGCCGTCACAAAATGGAGAGAAAACAGGAAAAATACAACATCCTCGTTTCTGAAAACCTATGGCTTATATTTATAGAAAACGACGTCACCCGATCGGGTGAAGAATCACCCGATCAGGTGACCTGCTACGATCTTTGGCAGCGGTCTTCAGAAACTTCACCCGGTCAGACGACACGATCGGTTGGAGGAAGCAGCTCGTCGTTTGGATCTTTGTGTCGTCGGGTGAACCGATCGGTTGATAAATCAACCGATCGGTTGGAAACGTCGCCCAAAAGACAGTAAGTTGCGACGTTTTGGCACGGTCAGCTGGCGATCGGGTGAGCTCTCCGGGTCGTGTCTTCGGAGAATCGGCTACAGATGAACCGATCGGGTGAAGGTCACCCAGTCGGTTGGAATTCAGCTTCAACTTCCAGAGAGATCTGTTGGGCTGAACCGGTCTCTGACCCAGTTGGTTGACACTTATGTTGCTTCAGCTGCTGTCCGGGTCATGCACGCGTGCATCACCCGATCGGTTGGCTCTATCCAACCGATCGGGTGGGGGCTGAAAGATAGCGATCTTGGTCGTTCGACCCCCTGGATCACGCGTGACTCCTCCCGTTGCTCCGGTAATATGTGATATCATCGTTATGTGTCCCCTATGCTGGCAAACTCCTGCAAACACGTAAAAACACGGAGAAGTGAAAGAAAACAAGAAAATATGAGAAAACGGATACGAGACGGCAGAAAATAACGGAAAAACACAAAAGAAGACGTGCGTGAATATATGAAATATAAACGCACGTCATATATTCACAAAATTTGATCGATAAAGAAAAATAAAGCGTGTTACAAACACCTCGCTAACGGTGGAAAAGTGTGGGAAAAAGTGTGGTAAATCACCAAAATCCTAACCTAAATGGGTAGGGTAAGAGAACCAAAAGTGGAGTTAGGATAGCTAGGAGAGGAAGCATGGGTTGTGGGTTCACTAAGATTGGTGTAAATCGCGCTCTAATTACCGCAATTAACTCAATTGATTATCCGGCTAAGGACACTCAATCGGAAAATTTAGCTTTAAAGAACACAACAATTAGCAATAGGGATGGACGTATTATCATGGCACTAATCAAATTAGGAACATGGATTCATCTCGAATTGTGCCCTTTCGGGTCATTACCAATGAAAATGTGCCCTAATAATACATCCAACATCAACAATGAAATTGGGCAAGAGGAAATTAAAGCAAGAATTAACAACCATCATCATGAATCACAACCCGAGCCAATCAATACTACTCAATCATACTAACCAAAATGATATTCATAAACAAATTCATCAAAGTTCAATACAAAGAGAGCTATCAAAAATTACACAAAAGAGAGGAAAGAGATCACCAATCTCTCATCAATGAAACTTCCCTCTCACTTGAGCACAGCTTCCCTCTCACTTGAGCACCTCCACCAAGCTCCACCAAGCTCCAATGGCCTCCAACCCTATCCCTAGCCTTTGGGGAAGAAGACTCCCCTCCAAACCCTAAAAAAACCAAAAAAGCAGCAAGAAGAAACCGAACTGGCTAAAGATCCCCCAATTTTCGTACTTCAGGCGCAAATAAATGTATTGCGGGCCGGGTCTGCAGCTCCCCGACCCGCCCGCAGCGCCCGCCTGCGCAATTAAACGAAATCGGACCGGATCGGGTCGGATCCGGCCCAAAATCACGCCAGCGCCCGCAATCAAATGGGGACACGCGTCTGAGCGCGCGGGTGCGGGCCGGCCGCTGGGCTGGCCCGCAAATTAGGCGGGTTTACTATTTTTTTAATTAAATGATGCGGCTCGCTCGTTGAGCGGGCCGCGGGCTAAGCCCAATTTCCCCCTTTTTTTTATTTTTTATTTTTCTAAAATCCAAAATTGATTCTTTGCCTCCAATAAATCCTGAAAAATATCCCCAAGCTCCAGAAATTCTGGAAAAATTCCAGAAAATATAGAAAAATCCCAAAAGTACCTGAAAAATACGGGGAGCAAAAATTAGTCCATAAAAACCATATTTCATGTATAAATTATGAATAGGCTTCAATAATACACAATATCTCGAATACACACGTATCAAAGCCAAAATAGACACGATATACACATAAAATGCCCGAAAATGGGGGGGGGGATAAGCAATTTATATACCGAATCAGTAATCCCGGTGTCATTACAAAACTTTGTGAAATACTCATTCTCAAATTCTCTTCCATGATCATTACGAATAGTAATAATGGTGGATCCTAAGAAAGTTTGAATCTTCTTTGTATATGGTAAAATCTTCAAAAGCTTCATTCTTATTGGTTAAAAATGAAACCCAAGTAAATCTAGAGAAGTCGTTAATGACAACTAATCCATAGTGAACATTACCTAAAGAGGCAGTTCTAGTTGGCCCAAATAAATGTAGATGAAGTAATTCTAGGGGCCTCTTAGAAGTTATGCCTTCTTTAAGTTTAAAAGATGATTTGCTAAGTTTGCCTCGTTGACATGAATCACAAAATTTTTTCTTACTAAAGCAATTTTCGGGAAAACCTTTTACTAGATTATGCTTAGCTAACTTATATAAGTGCTTAAAATGAACATGACCAAAACGGCGATGCCATAATAGTTGTTCATTTGTATTAGCAACTAAGCAATGTTCTATGGTTTTAGGCAAGCTCAAATAATAAATATTTTTATGCCTAATACCGGTAAGTAAAACATGTGAATCAAAATCAACAATTTCACACATACCCTCTCCAAAGTTAACCTTGTAACCTTTGTCACAAAGTTGACTAATGGAGATAAGGTTATGACATAAACCACTAACTAAATAAACATTAGTAATAAGTGGTTTGGAAGGATTACCGACTTTACCTACTCCAATGATGGTTCCCTTTTGATTACATCCAAAAGTGACCGTTGCACCATCCTTGATGCTAATCACTTCGGAGAGCAATGAGGGATATCCCATCATGTGTTTGGAGCAACCACTGTCGAGTATCCATCCTTTCCTTTTAGAGCCAATACGTCGTTTATTGCTCTCTTTCTTTTTCTTGGGTACTTACATAATATACCATAAGTTCATGGTACCCAATTTTTGTTGGGTCCAAGGGGATTAGCCCTTTGGAAGCCAAGTCCAAGTGGACTTCCGCTTCCCAACATAATTACCACTATTTATAACATCATGAAACTAGGAATCAACATAAGCATTCCTATCATTTAAGCTAGTGTTCTTAGGACCCCCAAATTGTGTATGTTTTGGGAGTCCTTTTCCTAATTGCATGCACAATTGATTGGTTTCTATGTGGTGTGTGCTTCCTAGGAATATGTGTTCTAGTATATGACAATGGAGGTGGATAAGCATTGCACACATATGGGTTGTATGCATATGTAGGTACATGCATGCTCTGTGAAGCATATGGGGCATGCATAGCATGAGGTGGATGTGCATACATGGAAGAATGATGCGTATGAGCATATGAGCGTGTAGGGGCACGTGCATGAGTATTTCTCATGTGTGGGTTTGCACGTGTCTGTGGGTGTGGAGCATAAAAAGTGTCATGAGTGTCCAATTGTGAAGTCGGAGATTTTCTATGTGGATGAAGGTTGGTATACATATAAGCATGGCCTCTCTTTTGGTTTCCACCCTTAGTGGGGTTCTTGCCAAAAGGTAGAGATTGTGAAGTGGTGACTTTCTTGGTAGGTTTGCTACCAATAGTGTTTTTGACACCACTTGTGGATGCACCGGAGGATGGCCTGACAAAATCTATTGTAACACCACTATAGGAGGTGTGAGAGTTGGATGCATTTGCTGCCACATAACCAAGTCCAACATGGTGTGTGGCCAGAAATTGGTTTAAGAGCAATTCATCCAATTGTCCTTTCTCTTTGTTAAATCTCATAACTCGGGAGGACATGAGCTCATATTTCTCCTTAAGAGAAGAAATATTGGTATCCAAGGTGGACACCCGTGCTATGAGCTTGTGCACTTGGGTTTTAAGAGAATCATTCTCTAAACCCAATTGTATGTTTTGTGAAGCTAGATCACTATTATCCTTAGGATACGTTTGATCTAGTTGAGATTTGAGGGAATTCACCTCATTTCTCAATGTGTCATTATGAGAAACCATGGAGGTTTTCTCAAGTGTTAGTGTATCAACAATGGTGTCATTGTTGATAATGTATGGTATGGATGGTATGTTAAAAGTTAATTTCTTTAAACTAGTGTATCTAAGAATAAGATATTGATACGTAGAAAATAGTTCGTCGTTAGCTATTCGGAGTTCATCCATTGTTACATCGGGTTCATCGATGTCGGTATCACTCTTATCGGAGAGTGGATCTTCCCAGGCCATGAAACACATGTGGGCACTTTCACCCTTCTCATCCTCGGATTTTCTTGAGGAGTCTCCACTTGAATCGTTGAACGTACTGACAAGTCCTTTCTTCTTATCCTTCTTGTCCTTGTCGGACTTGTGGTACTTTGGAGCCTTCCACTTCTCTTTGTTTCGGAGCATCAGGCAATCCTTCTTGATGTGCACTGGCTTGTTGCACGTAAAACAAAGAGATGAAGTGTTGTTATTAGAATCAAATTTATTCTTGGAGGGAAATTTACCTTTGCGAAAGAAGCGTCGGGACATCTTCGCCATTTGAGCCATTTCCTCCAAGTCCATCTCGTTTTCTGATTCTTCACTATCGGAGGGTGACGAATTAGCTTTGAATTCTAATGCTTTCTTCTAGGCCTCTGTAGGGTTCATCATAGCTCAAATCTTCAATCGGTTCTCCCGTCTTACTTCGTAAGACATGAGAGTACCGATGAGATTTACGACAGTGCAGTTCTTCATGTTATTGACCTCCTCAATGGAGATAGCTCTTCGTTCCCAGTTGGAGGTCATTCCCATTATAATCTTTCTCACCTTCTCTGGTTGGGTGTAGACTTGCATAATCACTTCAAGTTCAATGGTGATGTCGGTGAAACATCCGTACATCGTTGCTATGCTCTCATTATCCTGCATGTGAAACATATCGACATTTTGTACAACAACATATAGTTTAGGTAGTTTTACCTTATTCGTTCCCTCGTGGGTAACGACTAGATGGTCCCAAATTTGATATGCACTCTTACATGTTCATATCTTGTTGAACTCATCCAGGTCCAACGCACAATGAAGAGTGTTCATTGCCTTGGTGTTGTTGACTTCGGCAGACTTCTCGGAGGGCGTCCATTTGTCATAATCCTCTTCGGAGGGTTCGGCGTATTCCTTGTGGAGGGTTCTATAAAGAGAAGCACTCCTCAGAAACGTCTCCATCCGGCATTTCCAATAGCCGAAATTCGTGCCATTGAAACGTGGAGGACGAACCGTTGATTGTCCTTTGAAGACGGTGGATGCTCCGTCACGGTCGTGATTGTTGTACGAAATCGATGGAGGAACGTTGTTGTCGGTGGATGCCATAGCTATAAACCAACGCTCCGATACCAATTGTAAGGTCCATGGCTAAGAGGAAAACACTAGAAGGGGGTTGAACAGTGTTTATACAATTTAAAATGATAATTACACCAAATTAAATTCCTAACCAACAATAAATGCGGAATGAAAATAAACCCTAAAATGAAACAATGCAAACACAATGATGTTTCAAGGGTTCGGATTACCCAAGTCAACTCTCGACTTGTTCCCGGTAATCCTATGTCCCTTCCACCCGGATACCACCGGATACTCAAGTTAGAACCCTAACTTAAGTTTTCCTTTAAACCCACTTGTAGCAACCCTACAAGTGAAATCGAAGTACACTCGATGTCATTGACTCCCACAACTTGGGAGCAAGCAAAACACTCTCACAACCCAAGAGTAAATCAAATAACGAAAGTTATGAAATATGAAATGACAACACTTACAATCACCTATGCCTTGAAGTAAAACTTGAAGGAGAGTGTGTTATGTGTTGAATGACTCTCTTGGAAGAGAGGAAATCCGTTTCTCTTGACATCACCAATTGCCTAGAAGATTTCTCTTTGGTTTTAGGTTGGAGAGCAAGAGATTAAAAGATAAGAATTCTAGGGCTTTGGGATTTTGAGAGCATAGATTAATGAAGATTGAAATCTTGAATGGTTGAGCTGATGAGTAACCTCTCAATGGAACAGTAAAGGCTGCCTTCATAGGTTTCTCAAATCCCACAAAATGAATCCTCAAAAACCCTTTGAAATCCGTGGAGAAAAAGCCAACGGATAGAATTTGCACACGCGACAATCGACTGTTGAACAAAACACAGTCGACTGCTGCACTGTGTCAGAGGGTAGGTGAGAATTCAAACGGTAACTTACCACGTAGACAGTCGACTGATGTAGAGAAGACAGTCGACCGTAAATCCAATAGACGACTGTAATTCCTTCTACAGGTGATTGGCCGCAATAATGGTAAGCTGAGAAAGTCTTGAAAAATTCTTAGAAGACA
>CM061142.1:464743534-464829965 GCA_030789695.1 Scilla litardierei
GTGAACGTTGTGCACGTTTAGAAATTTTGATCGAGGCCAACGATTATGCTCAGTGCTCAGCACGTCAGTGGATCTTTATTTGGGAACAGCATCTGTGTAATACATACAATAAATACCCGAGGAACAAGATTATTCTGTATATTCACGAGAAATCGTCTGTTGACTTTTATTTAGTAGAAGTGCTACTTTTGTTTATACCAGCTTCCATTTACCCCTGGACACTAATTAATCATCCCACATAATTGCTCAGCGTGCACAACTTGCAACAGAAATGAAAGTTGTTCGCGCTAAGCAACGCTTTCTACAATTATCGAGTTTTGCTCGTCGCGCACAACGGTGTTATTTAACAATCCGTTGTGCGCTCGGAGCTAAACTGTATACAATTACACAGTACACACAATTACTCATCACGATCATATACGGAAGGTCATTCTCCCGCCAGTCTCGTCCTCGGTGATGGGGCCGTGTCGGCCGTCCAACAGGGTTCCCCGGGTGTCGACCTGGAATCAGGGGGAGAGGAAGTAAACGCTCTCACTCGGCGTCTGTTGCAAAAATTCCCTTCATTAAATTCTGAAAAAATTACATATGACTCGCTCACAAGCAGCAGTCTTACAAAAGTAACGATTCCCAAAATTTAGGAAGACGACGCACCGTCGGATGTTAAGAGGTCCTTTATCGCTCTCGCCACCCTTTCCATCTTGGCGGTGGCCCGAGCTTTGAAAGCGTCGACCTCTTGCTCCTTCTCAAGAAGCTTGGCCTGAAGGTCAGCAACCTCCTTCCTCGATGCCTCAAGATCAGCTCGGAGTTGAGATCGCTCTCTATGCCACTGATCTTCCAACTGCTTCTTGGCGCTTGACAAGGCGGCGAGGCTAGATGTCGCCTCCGAGGCCGCCCAATCCGACTTGCCCTTGGCGGCCATTATCTTCCCCAAATCTTCCTCCAGCTTCTTCACCTGAGCTCTGAGCTCAGAAGCCTCGTTCTCGGCATCCGCCACCCGACGCTGCCCCTCGATCAGTTCACGGGCCCTGCGGCGCAGACCTGCCCCGAAAATGGTCACCTGCAGATGGCGACAATCAGCAAAACCAGAAGGGGAAGCAAAATTCAGAATGCACATTGGCAACGAACCTGAAGGCCACTGCGAACGAAGCAGTTGGCCATCGTCTCAATGTCGACCCCATTCAGGAAATCGACATCCCTTGGCAGAGTGATATTCTCCGCCAGACGAGCCCCCGTCCCAAAGTCCAGGAGGGCCGACTCGGCCGTCCCCACGATGTACGGTGGCCGATAGGTCTCCCCGTGAATCTCCACATGATGGCTAGATCCAATGCGGTTCGACTGCAGAAGGTGGCCGAACTCTGGAGATATGGGGCCGACGGAAGGGACCGGAGGAACAATGTCCTCGTATGGCCACCCGTCGTGTGGCGTGCTGGAGGACGATGCGCCCCCAACTCGAGGATCATAAGGAGCCGCCTTCAAAGACCGCGCAGCTTGACTTGAGGAGCATCCAGCCTCCCCCAACTCCAGCATAAGGTTCCCCGATTCCTCCTCTTCCTCCTCTTCCTCCTCTTCCCTCTTCCTCTTACGGCCTTCTTCATTGGCCCGCTCCATCGCTGAAGTAAACTCTCTGTATGCTCCTCCCGCCATTTTTTTCTGGAAGAAATAATAAGATGATGAGATTTCCTCGGAGCGCAAAAGCCATTGGCCTCACCTCCAATTTCTTTTATTACGTGAACGAATGGACAAGATGATCGACACATGTCGGAATTTTGGCAAAAACAACGGTTGAGATAGGCGAAAGGTTTTGGCGGCCTTAATCCAAATTTGATGCTTCGAATGTCGTGCCCTGTTAAAGGAAATTATCCATCAATCGGCCTCGATCCACGTTATTAATCGAGAACGAATCACGGGGCCAATGTTGAACCCGTGTACGGCGCCCGAAAAGGCATGGGGTAATTGCTCATCGCACAAAACGACTCAAACCCTATAATTGCTCTCCGCACACGCCCACTCAAAACTCACAATTGCTCACAGCACACAACCATTTTTTTCACATCCACGTTTACATGTGAAAGGGTAAATTTATTATTCGTATCACCGTTGCATAATTGTTAAGAAATTCCATGTCACAACTAGTCCTTACATAAAGTTTGGAAATGGTGCATGTCAGCAGGCAGAGTGTATGTCATGGCATATACATCTACTGTAGTAAAGGAAGTAACAACTATACTTATGAACATGTGAAAGCGTGCACGTGCAACAGGCAAGGTGTACAACAATGGATCGACACATGCAACAGGCAGAGTGTATGTCAAGACTGAGTTGCATTCAATCATTGAGATACAAAAAAATCAATTCAAAGTGTCAAATAATACATCTTATGCATATAGTCCTCATCTAAGGGTGTTAGTGTTATGATTTGATGTATGATGAGAGACTTGTACTTTTGTCCTTCTTTTTTCGAGTGAGTTGTGAATATGAAGATGTTGGTGTATGTATAAGATGTATCAATGTATCATTAAAATGGAATATTGTGTTATTTTATCAATGTATCAATTTATCATAGGGGTGTATGTAACTTTATTTTCTAAATTTGCAAAGATCATGAAGTCATTTCTCAATTCAATCTCTTTTCTTTCTATTTGAGGTAAAATTGGGCACAAAAACTTATATACACCCCTACTCATAGGGGCGTATATATCACATATCCTTTTCTTTCTTTCTACGTAAAAACATTCGTCTTTTCGGGAATACATGATAAGGGTTCGTACTTATCGGATATCCCGGGGACTGGGTCGCATTGAATGAAGGCCAGTCGAACGAATTCTCCTGCCCATGGGGAGTGGGATTCGAAGTGCTGCCTCTGTGAGACTTTGACATGTGTCCCCTACTGACGGATTGGATTCGAAGGGACCTTCCGTATAAATCCTTTCTCCTTTTAAATTCTGCTTTACCCATTACTCGTTACCCTGATTTTCATCTTTTTTGCTCAGATGGCGGGTTAGGATTTCAGTCAAGATGTTCCTAACGTTCCTCACCATCCGCCCTTGGGCACGGCCGAACCTTCGCCCTTTGTGGCGAATCAGATTGATTCGCCCTCCGGTCTCGACCTCGGAGAGGGGAACGTGGCAGCCATCGATCAGGGTTCCCGTGTGTTAACCGGAAATGAGCAGAAGAAGAGACGCTCTCACTCGTGGTCTGAAGGTCCCGAGGGGAAGAAGAAGAGGAGTGAGAGTGGTCCAGCAGTCCTTTTGAGTGACCGCTCCTTCAGGGAGAAACTGGCAGACTCTCTGGTATGGCATATCCAGCATGTCGGACCCTTTTTTCTTCAACGACTGTTTTATTGATGGTGACATTCATCCCTTCGGTCTTGCAGGTTTCCCCGGTTGCTGTAGATGGTCTTGAGGCGGCCTAGGAGCAGGAGCGCCTGAGGGCTGAGGCGGCTGAGCAATCAGCCAAGGAGGCCCACCAGTTAAAACTGAGAGTTGCAGAGCTCACCTCGGAGGTGGAATGTTTGACCGAGGCTCTGGCTGTCGCCAAGAGTTCAGCCAAGTATGCTGAGGATGCACTGTCCCTCGCCCGGGAGGAGCATAGAAAGGCGAAAGGCGCTCTTTGGGCCGATATAGGCGACCTGCGGGAAGTGGCCCATGGTCGGATCGTAGCTGAGGTCCAGAGGGACTATGGGGTTGTCCTGGCTCTGAAGATCGCGGAGTCTATCCGTGAGGGATTCCGGGCGTTCACGGCCATTTTTGCTGCTCAGATCGAGAGGTCCTTCCGGGATGGTTTGGCAGTGTTCGAGGCGCGGGGCCGAAGAATGCTTCCCCGACCTCCGGTTGTCCCTGGTCACCCTACTGGTTCGGGAGAAGACGAATCGCCTGGGGATGCCTCTTCGCGAGCTCCTGCATCATAGGTGGATCGAACCCTTTTTTGTTTCTCCTTTTTGTTCGTTGTACTTGGAGTTATTTTTGATCAATGGAAACAATTTCTCGAATGATTTCTTGACAATTGGCGTGACCTGCTGTAACAGATAAATAATAAGATATGAGATCGACAGCAGCATATAGATTTCTCAAATGATAGGCATCATCCTCATACTCTCATAATTAAAACTTTGGGTATTAAGTTTTAGTTTGTACCCGCAGACCTAGGAATTCAAAGGCACACTAGCTGTATTTTGAACTAAAATACCAGATAAATCATTTTTCAAAGATACAGTTTTCAAGATATTCAGTTTTCAGCACATTTAATGACGGGCTTCATTACATAAATGCTTTTCATACCACTGCCACTTTTTCTTTGGTGATGAGCTTGATGACTGAGCCCACAGGCATGGCCAAAAGGCTGAAGAGGAAATTGACAAAATCTTTGCCAGCTTCCGCGAATAACACTCTCTTCATCCTCTTGTCTATGAAAAGCTTCAACCTCAGTTGGGTGGCCATCTTCACTGCTGCAGCAAACCGGTGATGGTTTGTTTAAGCTATGGTCTCTGGTTGTTTGGGAGGGGGTTGCTTGAATATGGTCAGAGTAATATTTGAGCAAGGTTACTTCTTTCTCATGCCTTTCACAGCACTCGAAGTGTTGTGGTTGAATATAATTGTATGGAAGCCATTTATAGATGAATTGGACTGCCCTTGGATGAGGATGAGACTACAGTCGAGTGTAGCATTACTCCTTCCTCATGACTGATAAACATCACTCGAAGTGTAGAGGTTGAAGATGGCTTGTGCGTAGGGAAGCCATTTTATAGACTAATTAGACTGCCCTTGGATGAGGATGAGTCTACAGAAGAGACCACGTGAGTCTACAGAAGAGACCCAGTGAGTCTACAAAGCAGTGATCGTGAATGTACATAATATTTTATTCATCGTGCACATCTTCCAAAATTATTTGCTCTCCGTGCACAACGGCCATATTCTTGCCGGTTGTGCACGTTGAGCTATTTTGTTTGCTCAACGCGCACCACCACGGTCATACATTATTGGGAACAACACTGGCTGCTATCAATCTGTTGTAGATTCACGGGCATTCTTCTGTATAATCACAAGCAATTTGCTGTAGACTCACGGGGTCTCTTGTGTTGCCTCCCAGTAACTCTACTGTAGTCTCATCCTCATCCAATGGCATCCAAAGTCGTCTATAAATGGCTTCCCTTCCCACACGCCCTCGTCAACCACTACACTTCTTGATGATATTATTCTATCTTATTGTATCTGATTCTAGTTATATGATATTTTCTCTACAACATTCTATTTTTTCCT
The DNA here is from genome assembly GCA_030789695.1 of Scilla litardierei. Classification (NCBI taxonomy): domain Eukaryota; kingdom Viridiplantae; phylum Streptophyta; class Magnoliopsida; order Asparagales; family Asparagaceae; genus Scilla; species Scilla litardierei. The sequence goes on from CM061142.1 coordinate 464,748,790, forward strand.
TCATCACTGCTGCGTCCTCAACACTCAAAGATGGACAATATACTAGCGTCTAGTGACGTGATGTAGAAATTGAATACATCACATATATATTGATTCGAAGATGTTCTTTGCTCCTTCATATGTTCTGTTTGTCGTCATTGAAGTTATCACCTTCCATGCACACCCGTTTCTTCACTGCTTGTATATGTTCTTTGATACTTAGTTGCAGACATCACTGCTCGATGATAATAAATGTTCTATCTTATTCTAAGTCTACCCGTACAATATTTTTACTTAATTATGATTTGTTATGTGTTCATCACTGATTCTTCTTCAACGCAGACAGGGGGACGGATGGCCAAGATACAAAGAAGCAAGTGACGCTGATGCAGCTGATGGAGCAGCTCATAAATGGCAACAAAGTTTAAATTTTTTTCATGGTGGGAATCCCTGTATCCCTAGTATAGTCTAGTGCTTTAATTGCTTAGTCGGGCAAAAACTGTGATGTTGCAAAATGTTTAGATGTAGTTTCTACTTTGTTGTGTTATGTACATTTGAATGCATAAATGTTGTAGCATGTTGGAATACAGATCTTAATACAATGTCATTAAATTTGGCCCAATTGCATCACATTACAAAATTGCGTGATGCTAACTTGAAGTACCCACAATTACTCAGCTCGCACCAACGGTAACAGCATTGAACGTTGTGCGAGCTGAGCACAACTGTCTACGATTACCAACATTTACTCAACGAGCATAACCGTCAAAGTTATTAACCATTGTGCACGTGGAGCTTAACTATTTACAATTACCCATATTACTCAGCGCGCACATCCGTAACATTATTGAACGTTGTGTGCGCTTATTAGGAAGCCTGTAAAATTACCAAGTTTTGCTCAGCGCGCACAACTGGTAAAAGTTGTAAACGTTGTGCGCGCGGAGCTAAACTGTATACAATTACCCACCATTACTCATCGCGAACAGCTACATGCCTCATTCTCTTGAATCTTCATTCTCTTCAGCTCTTCTGCTTCTGCTTCTTACTTCTTAATCCCATTAATTTTCTTGGCAATTGTCAGGTTCTGCAACAACAGAGAAATTATAAGATATGAGATCCGCAACATCGGATATAGGTCTCGAATGATAGGCATCATCCTCATAGGCTTATAGCCAAGACTTAGTGTTTTAATGTTCAATTTGGACCCCCAGCTATATTAATTCAACTCCACGATGGCTGCATTTTGGACTAAAAATATAGGAGGCTGCCGTTTTCAGATGACCATTTTTAAAAGAAAACCAGTTTACTTACAACCCATTTACACTGATATGTCCGTGACAGATGCATGTAGTATATTTCTTCCAAGCTGATTCAAAATTGTTACCTATAGGATATAAAAATGTCGGCCTTCATATCACAGCCTTGTTAAGTCATCGGGCGAAGATTTTTCCTACAAAGATAATGGAGCAATGATGTTACAATAATTTATACTAGTATATAAAATAGTAACCAGCTGTGCTCATATATACCTTATTTCTACCAGTTGTGCTCATACGACAAGTTCTCATGTCATGACCCTTTTCTGCACAAACACTGCATGTCCTTGTTCTTGTTTGACTTTGTTCTTGTGAGACTTGTATTCCAGACGGAATCCTTGACGTCACTCGTGGTCGGCCTTTAGTTCTAGCTTTTGCAGGATCATGCATAATGACATCATTTACTCCCACTTCTTGTTTGATAGGTGCATTGGACCCCACCTGTGATCTTGGCTCTTTAGAAGCAGTTTGCGCTTTATTAGTCATATTATGCTGGTCCAAAAAACTGTTTGCCCACCCAAAGACGACATCAAACAGAAGGGGATCTCTTGTTACCGCCTCCACGACTTTATCGAATGATGAACGAAGTCTCCAGGCTTGAAGTGGAGTAATTTGAGTTAGATGCACTCCGTGTACTGTGCTAGTCGACGAGGCCCCAAGACTCATGATGCTATGTCTTGCATTTAGAGTCCACCTGGGTAAAATATATCTCTCAGGGATGGCTTGCATAACATACTTTTGCTTCATCATATATAAAATTTGCGTGCATAGCAAACCTTCAGTCACAGCCCTTGCACACGTACACCTGAACATTCCCTTAGAAATATTGCATTGAACATTATGCACGTAGCTCTTTCCATCAATCCGTATAGTTACTCTATACGTGCTCGTATCCCCATCCGTGCTCACCCTTTCGTGATGACAGTATAAAGTATTTTTGAAACGATTTTGAAAAATGCAAAATATGTTTCTAGTATATACCTTTGCGGCATGAACCTCTAACTTATGCATGTCGCTAAATTCTGGTTTGTTCCGCATACAAAAAGTATCTTCTCTCTCCTCTTTGTCTCGCTGAAATTTTACGGCTTTATCATATTGATCAATGAACTCGTATAATGGAGTCATACAGTTTACGTATCCATCAAAATACGCGTTCATGCTTTCACTCCTTTGGCTGGACGCCATGTCTACACACAAAACAAGAAATGAATACCATGTGTTGAGTTTATTTTGATCATATATTTTTACACCAATCTCTATCGTATTAACATTTTCAAACCCGCAAAGAAAGTATCCAGTAGGTACGCATTAATCCAATGTTGTGCTTTCTCATGCATCGTATGCAACCACTTCCAGGCTTTCATTTCATTTTTTTGTTTTTCTGTCAATGGCTCTTGAAATTCCGTTTGGTACTTCTCCATTAAGATGCGCCAACAATTCTCAGCTTCTTCAACATTTTGACTGTTCTTACACCAGTTTGCATACCGCAATGAACGTAGATGCTCATCTTCGTGCAGACTGATATGCCATATGCAATACCTGTGTTTTGTATTTGGAAAAACTCTTTTGATTGCATTGCATATTGCCGGGTCTTGATCGGTGATGATAGCTCCTGGTGCTTTATCCCACATACATGTTAACCACTGTCCGAATAACCACACAAAGGATTCTTCCTTCTCATCAGCAAGAAGAGCACATCCAAATAAAATAGACTGTTTATGATGATTGACACCTGTAAAAGGTGCAAAAGGCAACATGAATCTATTTGTCTTGTAAGTGACATCAAATACAACAACATCTCCAAACTGGCTGTATGATGTCCTCGCCCTTCCATCAGCCCAAAATATACTCCTACATACATTCTCTTCATCATGCTCAATAGCATAATAGAACTGAGAGTCTGTAGCTTACCTTTTAATAAATTGTTCTATTACTCTAATGCATTCCTTCCCAATGTTGTTCTTTCTTTCTACTCTCCCATGATCAATGCATTGTTGCGTAGTAATATTGACATTACTACTACTCGTGGCATTTAGAATCCTTGCAATCTTTGCAGGTCCTACTCCACAGCCACGCAGCTGATCAACTAAATTCCTACATGTTCCGTCCATATGCGATCTTTTATGTGACCGTAGCATCTGGATCTTCGCTGGGCTTTTTATCAACTCATGATTATGATCATCATTAAAGGAGTCTATGCGCTATACTCCTTCGGTGATTTTGTGAACTGTCATTCGAGCCATACAGCCTTCTCTCTCGTTTTTCCTTCGATTAACGTCCCTCCCTATCTCCCTCTTATCTTTTAAGCTTTTATACACTTCTTTGTTGCACGTATACTTCCTCCTCGTGGTATTGCCATCTTTTCCCTTTCCCGTAGATCCCTTTCGGGTTGCAAAACCTTTCATTGCTGCATATGTATTATAAAATTGATACGCATCTTCTTCTGTTTGAAATGTCATTCCAACATGTGGGCTGCCTTTTCATTATCACTATGCCTATCCTCTTGATATACGCTGTTTGCACTGTCATTTTCAGCTTCAATCTCATTTGGCATCTCCTGATCATGCACAAAGGGTTCACTCTCTTCGATTTTCATTTTCTACATTAGAAACAAGTAAAAATATCAGTAATATTGACGCAACATGACTGCTATACATGTCTATCCAAGTATCAGTAGATCATCATCAGCATGTTAGTTGAAACCACACTACTATTACTAATCATGTTAAAACCTTACGTATTATATCTATTCTTTTTCAATCTGATCTAATTGTTACCATCATATTTGATGACCGGATCAAATCCATCAAAAAATCAAACATATCAACCGTTTTGCACGGTGGGCAAAATTATGTACGCCATTTGCTCTATGTTGTTGTGCTACATGAGCTGCTTCGGTAAGTTTTGATGGACATCTCATATTGCTCAACGCGCACAACGGGTGATATGTTTGAAGGGTTGTGCGCGGAGAGTAATTTCCATCGCAACACTTCGCTAGTTTGGAAATTACTCACCGCGTAAAACGGGACAAAATTTTAGCCCGTTGTGCGCGGAGGAATTTCAAGCACTAATCGTCCAAAGGTTGGAAATTACTCCCCGCACAAAACCCTTCAAAAATTTATCCCGTTGTGCGCGTTGAGCAATATGAGATGTCCAACAAATTAGGGATGACGATCCTTACCTCGATGGAGGAGAGTAACAGGGGAATCAACGAGAGTGTGATGGCCTGGATTTGGGGGCGATCTTAGGCGTGGGCTGTTGAAATCGAAGACCTTGTGCAAAACTGGGGATCTACTCCAGCTTCTGCGTTTTGCGCGGGAGTGAGCAAAAGAATTGGTGGCGATTGCTCCAGCTTCTGCGTTTTGCGCGGGAGTGAGCAAAAGAATTGGTGGCGATTGTATTTTAGTACAAAAGGGCTTAAAGGTAATTTAGTACAGAGGCGCGTTGAAAAGAGCTTAAAGGGCGTTTTGGTAATTGCACCAAAAGGTCAGATATTACCATGATCGCTGATCGGATCGGACGGTCAGGAGGGGTCGAGCGCAGGAATCCCATCTGAGCACGAGCTCAGGCGCATTTTACCCATATATATATATATATATATATATATATATATATATATATATATATATATATAAAATAGTAATACAAATGTGTATATTAGTAAAATCAGTGAATGTATAAATATTAGTATAAGTGTTAGTATAAAACGTGATACTTATAAACAGTGTTATTTAAAGTTAATATTATTTCATTAAGATTGTTAGCTTAATGTCACGAATCTAAATGACACAGATAAAACGTGCCTTACGCTACGATCGTCTGGACACCCACCATCACCTCGAGGCAAGTATTTTATCCTGAATGAATTGCAAAATGAATTGTTCAAACTTTAGTGCTAAGATCATATTCTAGTGTGCTTGTCAACTTTAGAACTGAATTGTACGTTTCCATTGTGTTGGTCGCTTTCTGATTAAATGGACATGTTATATTAATGTTGCTTGTTTAGAATAATTTACTATACGCCTGCTATCAAACTGAACTACATTTACTATCTGCATGCTATCAAATTGAACTGCATTGAACAGAGGGTATGTACATAACCCTCAAAACATATTTGTGAAACCATCGAATACAGATGGGATGTAACCTAGTCAATGACTAGACAGACACTTTAGGTGGGGTTGGTTCGTATAGTAGAGTCCGTAAATGTGGCTTGAACATCTTACGGCTACCTCCATACCACACTAATGGAGGCAAGAATCTTGGCCATTTACCAGATTAGGAATGGCAAGCAGCGTCACGGTAAACCCCCGATGATTGGGTGTATCGAGAACATTTTACCTACTCGGACATGGACTTATTCACGAGCACAAATAACTGAAAAATATTCAACTTGAAAATCACCATTACTTTATTTGAAATGCAAATTTTGTGTTAACTATTGATAACTCTCTCGTGTCATTACTTTCAGTATGCTCATAATCATTTATCATGCACATGTTTCTTTATATGTTCCAACGCTCCTTTGTTTTCTTATTTCGCTTGATTAACACTTGTATACTTTAAAATCTTGCCGAGCAATCGCTGACATATAGTTCAAATGAATTTATGAAATATATGTTAAGTTCAGAGACAAAGTACAACGAGAACCCTGCTTTTGAGGATCCTACCTTAGAGGTGGACCCCGCTGATCAGAGTTATGGAAACACTGAGATCCTCCCTGCTGAAGACTAGAGCGAGCTGTTTCTATTTCAGTTTTAAAAGTTGTACTTGTTGCTTTTCAGGTGTGTTTACTTTTAGCAAATTATACGACCATGCTAGGCCTTAATTACTTTGTGTACTTTGTTTTAAAAAGGTTGGAATAAAAGTGTAATAGTTATTTATGCTGCTTCTAAGAAATTCGCGTGCATGGACCTGCTTTGCTAAAACAACGCTTATTGTGCTTAAGTCAAAGAAGAAAAAAATTTACCTCTTCTTTGATTTATGCACATGCAGACCCACTCGCATCCTCGCTCCCAAGTATAATGGGAAGCTGGGCGTGACAAGTATTGGTGGTGGCCCATGTAGGTCCCCCTCTTGCACTCTGCGAATTATTTCAGAACAGTGTGAATATCATTAATAACCAGATCATTTGAATAACTTTGTACACAAATGTTTACCTCGTTTCTTTTTTCAGCATGGCAAGAAGACCGCACACTCGCAACGGAAATGGAGCTAGCGAAAATGGTGTTCCCGACATCCATGAACTCATGGGTGTCATGAGAGGAATGTTGGAGATCAAACAGTAGTTGATTCAGTAGGGTCAGTAGCCTGCACAACCTACACCACCCCCTCCTCGAGCAGAGCATGGAGCCAAGCAATTTCCGGATCTGAACCCGAAGAGCTTTTCTGGAAGAGAGGGTCCACTGGAAGCGGAAGAATGGGCCCTGAAGCACTGAAGACGACCTGCGTCTTGCCCGCATTGACCAGGCAGGCTGTATAGAAGTGGATAAGAAACAGCTGGCTGGAAATGGTCGGAACTGGTGGGACACTGAAGAATCTCATCTGGTCAAGCCCATCAACTGGACCATATTCTGAGAACGATTTAACGCTCAGTATTTTCCCCGATCAGCTAAGAGTGAGCTGCAGCAAAATTTCGTCAACCTGGAACAAGGCAATCGGACTGTTTACGAATACAAGGCGGAATTTCCGATACTTAGTCGATTCGCCCCGCAACTGGTGGAGGATCCCGAAGACTGTGCGTATCAGTTTCTCCATGGATTGGACCTGGACATTCAGGCTTCAATGTCTTCGACGAAACTGACTACACATCAGGAAGTGTTGGATGATGCTAGGAAGCATGAGCTCATTGTAAAGCGTAAGAATGTGCTTCAGATTGGAGGAAGTAGATGTCCACCGGAGCCACCCAGGGGAAATCTCCGACCTACTCAGACTGCACAATTCAAAAGACATGTTGTCCCAGCCAACAATCAACCACAGATGGTGTGTTTTCACTGCAAGTGGACCGGTCACATTAAGAAGGAATATACAGAGCTGTTGAATCAATGCTTGATATGTGTAGCATCTACACATGCTATAAGAGACTACCCTCGTCGCACCAACAAGCCGATGACTGCTGGACCTTCTGGACCTAATCAGCGTGGAGCTCCTGGACCTAATCAGCATGGACCACCTCTGGCTCCACAACAGAAGGCTTTTGCACTGACGAGACAGAACCAGCCGAAGCATCAGGTTTTCACCATGACAGCCGCAGAGGTAGAGACTGATGAGAAAGTGATATCAGGTAATGCTTAAACCCTTCTTTTATAATGCTTAATGTATATGCATGTGTTGCTTGTCTATCTTTTAGCTAAGACATATTTCCTATGTACTAAGTGTTATCTTAGTGGCCTCTCATCCAGCCCTATCTCTTTTTGCTTCGGGAGCCACTCACTGCTTCATATCCCGAGGATTTGTAGAGAAGCACTCCATTCTTGTCAACTCTCTACCAAATTGCTGGAACATCGCTACTGGGCGTGGAGTAGTGAAAACTTCTAGTGGCTGTCGGTCTTGCCCTATAGCGATTTGTGGACACGAGTTGTTCGCAGATTTTATGATAATAGACATGCCAAACTTCGATGCGATATTTGGCATGGACTGGTTAGGAAATTTCTACGCTACTATCGATTGTCACAGAAAAAAGTAGTGTTTGAAATCCCTGATCATCATGTGTTTGAATTCACGAGCGGAGATCGTTCAATTGGACCTATCAAATTTCAGGCCAAGCCAAATGGAGTAATCATAGCATCAATGTAAGTTGAGCCCAAGAAGCCTAGAGTGGTTCGAGACTTTGCAAACGTATTTCCTGAAGATATTTCGAGATTACTGCCTGATCGAGCTCTGGAATTCACTATCGACCTTATGTCAAACACTCAACATATTTCAAAGGCTTCTTATCGCAAGGCTCCTGCAGAACTGGAAGAAATTTGAAAACAACTCGACGACCTGTTGCAGAAGGGATTGATACATCCCAGTGTATCTCCTTGGGCTGCGCCAGTTCTTTTGGTCAAGAAGAATGATGGGTCAAGAAGGATGTGTGTGGATTTTTGAGAACTAAATAAGGTAACCATAAAGAACAAGTACCTGCTTCTGCACATTGACGACATCTTCGATCAACTTGGCAGATCGCGAGTATTCTCTAAGCTGGATCTCTGAAGTGGTTATCATCAAGTGAAGGTCAGAAGTGAAGACATCCCGAAGACGGCATTCCGGACCAAGTATGGGCACTATGAATTCGTAGTCATGCCATTCGGTGTGACTAATGCCCCTGTAGACTTGATTTTCTATAATTTCTTGGATAAGTTCATAGTGATCTTCATCGATGACATCTTCGTCTACTCGAAGAATGAAGAAGAGCATGCCGAGCATCTACGGGTTATATTAGAGACCTTGTGACATCATCGGTTATACGCCAAGTATAGCAAGTGTGGATGCTGGCTAGACCGAATTTCATTCCTTGGACATATGGTATCAGGAGACAGTATTTCTGTCGATCCGGAGAAGGTCATTTCAGTCAGGAAATTGGCCGACTCCTCGATCAGCTTCCGACATCCGAAGTTTTCTTAGATTGGCTGGCTATTACCATCGATTCATCAAAGACTTCTCGAAGATTACCGAGCCTATGACTCTCCTGGCGAGGAAGGATATCAAGTTCATCTAGTCTGAGGCTTGTGAGCAAGCATTCGAAGAATTGAAGACGAAGCTGACGACTGCACCAGTACTAGCTATACCAGATAGAACTGGAGGATTTGAAGTTTTCTGTTACGCATCTGCCAAGGGCCTCGGATGTGTACTGTACCAGCATGTTCATGTAGTTGCATATGCATCCCGGCAACTGAGGACTCATGAGAAGAACTACCCGACCCATGATCTGGAATTAGCTGCGATCATATTTGCTCTGAAGATTTGGAGGCATTTTCTATTAAGCGAGCAAGTGAAGATCTACACCGACCACAAGAGTTTGAAGTACATCTTCACCTAGAAGGAGCTCAATATGAGGCAACGCAGATGGTTAGAGCTCATGGCTGATTATGACATCGATCTTTAATATCATCCAGGAAAAGTGAATGTCATACTGGCTTCATTAAGCCAATTACCAGTGATCATGACACTCTCGGCTCAGTGGAGACTTCAGCAAGCAATGCGAGAGATGGAGATTGAAGTTATTTTGCCCAGGACTTCAGCAACATGGATGAATATGCAAATCTAGTCTATTATCGTAGATCAGATTAAAAATGCGCAGTCGGGAGATGTAAAGCTGCAGAAGATTAGAGAGCAAGTTGAAGCTGGACTTCAGACGGATATTCTTATTCATGAGGATGGTTCCTTGAGATATGGTAGTAGGATTTGTGTGCCTTTCGGTGATATCTGAGATGAACTACTGAATGAAGCGCACAACTATCCTTACTTTATTCATCCTGGTGGTACCAAGATGTACAATGATCTTCGCTTGAATTTTTGGTGGCATGGAATGAAGAGGAGCATAGCTCACAGTGTTGCTAAGTGCCTCGTATGTCAGCAGGTGAAAGCTGAACATCATCGCACTGCTGGATTGCTTCAACCTCTGCCTATTCCAGAATGGAAGTGGCAGCACATCACCATGGATTTCGTGACTGGACTACCTCGGAGTACTAAGCAGAATGATGTGATTTAGGTGATCGTTGACCGACTAACCAAATCAGCACATTTTATACCATTCCAAGTAGGACAATCTATAGAAATACTTTCTGAGAAGTATATGTAGGTAATGACCTATCCTATACATTTAAAACTTCTTTTTAGTTTACGTTGTGATGTAATCGATAATCGTGCAGGAGATTGTTCGATTGTTTGGAGTTCCAGTGAACATTGTCTCTGACCGGGACACGAGATTCACATCTTACTTTTGGAAGAGTCTGCAATCCAATTTGGGTACCAGTCTTAGTTTCAGTACTGCATATCACCCGCAGACGGATGGCCAATCAGATCGTACCGGCCAGATATTGGAGGACATGTTACGAGCCTGTATGTTGGATTTCAAAGGCGCGTAGCAAGATCATCTACACCTGATAGAGTTTGCCTACAACAATAGCTAACAAGCCAGCATTGGCATGTCGCCATTTACTGCACTTTATGCAAGGAAATGTCGATCTCTGCTTAGTTGAGATGACATTGGTGAACAAGAATTATTGGGACCTGAGATGATTGTTGAAGCAGTGGATGTAGTGCGTAATATCAGAGACAAGCTACGCATTGCACAAGACCGGTACAAGCATTGGGCTGATGCCAAGCGTCGTCACTTGGAGTTTCAACCAGGAGATCATGTGTTCCTGAAGATATCCACGAATAGTGAAGTAATTCGTTTTGGAAGGTGACGTAAACTCAGTCCGAGATTCATTGGACCTTTCGACGTGCTAGAGCGAGTTGGAGAGGTAGCTTATCGTCAAGTACTTCCACCTTCATTGGAGGGAGTACATGAAGTCTTTCATGTCTCATAGTTACAAAGCTACGTGAGTGATCCTAGTCATGTGGTGGATTATTCTGAGATTGCTATTTTCCCGGATCTATCATATGAGTAGAAACCAATCAAGATCTTGGATCAACGACAGAAGATCCTCAAGAATAGAGTTATCAACCTCGTCAGAGTGATGTGTCGTCGCGACTCACCGGGAGAATCTACATGGAAACGGGAATGCGACATGCAAGAACGCTACCCGTACCTATTTACCGAGACAGATGATCTTACTAATCTCGGGACTAGCTATGGAAGCTATGGTGATATTAATAGTAAGTATTCTTAAGCATCATCTCTTGTTTTCTTGATGCTATGATATCACATTATATTTCATGCTATTTACAACTTATTTTACTAGATCATTTTCATCAATCAAGCCTTTCCTTAACTGCTTAAGCAATAATCTATTGTCTAAATTCCGAGGACGGAATTCTTATAAGGAGTGTAAAATGCAACGGTCTAGTTTCAACGTACATGAATTTCCGTAATCGTGATGGTATCAAACAAGGTCAAATGAATAAATGATTTTTTTTCTATTTTTTGTCGCTCAAACCTTAAATTGGTCTTCGTATTCATGATCCTCGCAACGATACAGACCCGTGGCTATGTTTTCGTAATTTTTCGAAGTCGTGTGTAAAAACGGCATAGTGTTACTTCCTTTTTACTAATTGCATCTCCTAATTACTCATCCTAATTACAGTTTACCAATTTCTTAATTACCTTGATTAATTACCCTAACCCCCATTTGTCAGCAATTAAGGCAATTGAGGGAAAACGTTTTAAAATTTTCCTTAATCTGATTCATCCCCCTAAACACCCACCAACCATCATTAAATGCCCATAATTAGTACTAATTAATCATTTTATTTAAACACTATCCCTCGTTTATAGAGGAGCACCCTTCTCTTCCCCTTGTTTACAGAGGAGCACCCCGACTCTCTCTCTCTCTCTCTCTCTCTCTCTCATTCCATCTCTCTCCCATTCTCCCCCGTTTTCAGCATCCTGCCACCTCACCACGCATATCTCCCGTCCAACCCACGGATCTCCGACCACACTCTGTCGTCGACCAAAACCACCTCGCTACTGACCCCCACACCCTCCGCCCAGATCCGACCCCTCCTCCGGATCCGTGCATAGCCGCCACCTGATGCCCTTCCTCTTCTCCAGATCTGCCTCCCCCCGAACCCCACACCCTCCACCCTGTCGTGCCCTGCCATTCAGAACCCCGCTGCCCCGAGCCCGCTGGATTGTCACTGACGTACTTGGCCGCCCGTCGCCGGATCGTCGCGCACATCTGCCCAACGTCTGCCCCCGATCCGCCCAGCCTCCTCCCGATCTGCCCAGAACCGCCGCCCTCCACTTGCATGAGCTCGCGCCCCTGATCACCCTCTGCATCGAATGAAAAAGAAAAAAATCGAGAGAAAGAAAGAGGCAGAGGTGAGAAGGAGAGGCGAGGTGAGAATTATATATATAATAGTTATTAGTTGAAGTTAATGTTAATTAGTTAATGTTGAGTATTGGACTTCTCCCTACTTGGTGTTAATGATGAGCAAACATAAATACTTGTGACTAATTCCATATTTGCAATTAATCCATTGCCTAAACATATCGTGAAGATCAAGTAGCAATGGATGTCACTCAAAGATCAATGAAAGCATGAAAAGTGGATTGGATGATCAAAGATGGTGGTTGAAGCTCCTAGAAGACTTCAAGCTCATACTTTGGATAGAAGAGAGAGTTCTACACAATGTAATCTTCTTTTTCTCTTCTAGTATATAGCTTAGAAGTAGAATTATGATGTAGCACACACACACATCTTCATTTCAGTCTTAGGAAATCATTAGATCAATTTTCCTTAGACTCCAATTCACAATTCTCAAGAATGTACATGTTGTGATTTCAACAGTCGACTGCTGAACATTTTATAGTCACCTGTCTAAAAACAGTCGGCAGTGATTTGTTCTACAGTCGCCTGTTATGCACATACTTAATCAGTTGATTTTTAGGCTTTTTAAGCTTTAACTCCTTCAGGCAACTGTTGTACATTTTACAGGCGCCTGTCCAAGAGACAGTCGACTGTGATTTGTTAATTAGTCTCTTGTCTATCTTCAACCCAAAGATCATTCTCAGTTTCATCTGGCCAATCGACTGATGGTGTATTTACAGTCGCCTGTCCAAGGCAGTCGACTGTAAATGCTTCAAAAGTCGCATGTACAAGATTCTTCTGCAGAACTAGCTCTCTGGAATGTTTAACATTTTAGTGCCAGTCGATTGATGTTGTATTTATAGTCGACTGTCCAGTGGCACAGTCGACTGTCAATGCTTCAACAGTCGTCTGTCTTTGAGCTTCTTTGAAGACTCAAATCTCTGGAAAATGTCAGGGTTTGTGACAGTCGACTGATGTTGGTTTCACAGTTGCCTGTCCATGGCACATGCGCATGTATGCTTCACATCAGTCGCATGTCCTGTCTTCTAAGAATTTTTCAAGACTTTCTCAGCTTACCATTATTGCGGCCAATCACCTGTAGAAGGAATTACAGTCGTCTATTGGATTTACAGTCGACTGTCTTCTCTACATCAGTCGACTGTCTACGTGGTAAGTTACCGTTTGAATTCTCACCTACCCTCTGACACAGTGCAGCAGTCGACTGTGTTTTGTTCAACAGTCGATTGTCGCGTGTGCAAATTCTATCCGTTGGCTTTTTCTCCACGGATTTCAAAGGGTTTTTGGGGATTCATTTTGTGGGATTTGAGAAACCTATGAAGGCAGCCTTTACTGTTCCATTGAGAGGTTACTCATCAGCTCAACCATTCAAGATTTCAATCTTCATTAATCTATGCTCTCAAAATCCCAAAGCCCTAGAATTCTTATCTTTTAATCTTTTGCTCTCCAACCTAAAACCAAAGAGAAATCTTCTAGGCAATTGGTGATGTCAAGAGAAACGGATTTCCTCTCTTCCAAGAGAGTCATTCAACACATAACACACTCTCCTTCAAGTTTTACTTCAAGGCATAGGTGATTGTAAGTGTTGTCATTTCATATTTCATAACTTTCGTTATTTGATTTACTCTTGGGTTGTGAGAGTGTTTTGCTTGCTCCCAAGTTGTGGGAGTCAATGACATCGAGTGTACTTCGATTTCACTTGTAGGGTTGCTACAAGTGGGTTTAAAGGAAAACTTAAGTTAGGGTTCTAACTTGAGTATCCGGTGGTATCCGGGTGGAAGGGACATAGGATTACCGGGAACAAGTCGAGAGTTGACTTGGGTAATCCGAACCCTTGAAACATCATTGTGTTTGCATTGTTTCATTTTAGGGTTTATTTTCATTCCGCATTTATTGTTGGTTAGGAATTTAATTTGGTGTAATTATCATTTTAAATTGTATAAACACTGTTCAACCCCCTTCTAGTGTTTTCCTCTTAGCCATGGACCTTACAATTGGTATCGGAGCGTTGGTTTATAGCTATGGCATCCACCGACAACAACGTTCCTCCATCGATTTCGTACAACAATCACGACCGTGACGGAGCATCCACCGTCTTCAAAGGACAATCAACGGTTCGTCCTCCACGTTTCAATGGCACGAATTTCGGCTATTGGAAATGCCGGATGGAGACGTTTCTGAGGAGTGCTTCTCTTTATAGAACCCTCCACAAGGAATACGCCGAACCCTCCGAAGAGGATTATGACAAATGGACGCCCTCCGAGAAGTCTGCCGAAGTCAACAACACCAAGGCAATGAACACTCTTCATTGTGCGTTGGACCTGGATGAGTTCAACAAGATATGAACATGTAAGAGTGCATATCAAATTTGGGACCATCTAGTCGTTACCCACGAGGGAACGAATAAGGTAAAACTACCTAAACTATATGTTGTTGTACAAAATGTCGATATGTTTCACATGCAGGATAATGAGAGCATAGCAACGATGTACGGATGTTTCACCGACATCACCAATGAACTTGAAGTGATTATGCAAGTCTACACCCAACCAGAGAAGGTGAGAAAGATTATAATGGGAATGACCTCCAACTGGGAACGAAGAGCTATCTCCATTGAGGAGGTCAATAACATGAAGAACTACACTGTCGTAAATCTCATCGGTACTCTCATGTCTTACGAAGTAAGACGGGAGAACCGATTGAAGATTTGAGCTATGATGAACCCTACAGAGGCCTAGAAGAAAGCATTAGAATTCAAAGCTAATTCGTCACCCTCCGATAGTGAAGAATCAGAAAACGAGATGGACTTGGAGGAAATGGCTCAAATGGCGAAGATGTCCCGACGCTTCTTTCGCAAAGGTAAATTTCCCTCCAAGAATAAATTTGATTCTAATAACAACACTTCATCTCTTTGTTTTACGTGCAACAAGCCAGTGCACATCAAGAAGGATTGCCTGATGCTCCGAAACAAAGAGAAGTGGAAGGCTCCAAAGTACCACAAGTCCGACAAGGACAAGAAGGATAAGAAGAAAGGACTTGTCAGTACGTTCAACGATTCAAGTGGAGACTCCTCAAGAAAATCCGAGGATGAGAAGGGTGAAAGTGCCCACATGTGTTTCATGGCCTGGGAAGATCCACTCTCCGATAAGAGTGATACCGACATCGATGAACCCGATGTAACAATGGATGAACTCCGAATAGCTAACGACGAACTATTTTCTAAGTATCAATATCTTATTCTTAGATACACTAGTTTAAAGAAATTAACTTTTAACATACCATCCATACCATACATTATCAACAATGACACCATTGTTGATACACTAACACTTGAGAAAACCTCCATGGTTTCTCATAATGACACATTGAGAAATGAGGTGAATTCCCTCAAATCTCAACTAGATCAAACGTATCCTAAGGATAATAGTGATCTAGCTTCACAAAACATACAATTGGGTTTAGAGAATGATTCTCTTAAAACCCAAGTGCACAAGCTCATAGCACGGGTGTCCACCTTGGATACCAATATTTCTTCTCTTAAGGAGAAATATGAGCTCATGTCCTCCCGAGTTATGAGATTTAACAAAGAGAAAGGACAATTGGATGAATTGCTCTCAAACCAATTTCTGGCCACACACCATGTTGGACTTGGTTATGTGGCAGCAAATGCATCCAACTCTCACACCTCCTATAGTGGTGTTACAATAGATTTTGTCAGGCCATCCTCCGGTGCATCCACAAGTGGTGTCAAAAACACTATTGGTAGCAAACCTACCAAGAAAGTCACCACTTCACAATCTCTACCTTTTGGCAAGAACCCCACTAAGGGTGGAAACCAAAAGAGAGGCCATGCTTATATGTATACCAACCTTCATCCACATAGAAAATCTCCGACTTCACAATTGGACACTCATGACACTTTTTATGCTCCACACCCACAGACACGTGCAAACCCACACATGAGAAATACTCATGCACGTGCCCCTACACGCTCATATGCTCATACGCATCATTCTTCCATGTATGCACATCCACCTCATGCTATGCATGCCCCATATGCTTCACAGAGCATGCATGTACCTACATATGCATACAACCCATATGTGTGCAATGCTTATCCACCTCCATTGTCATATACTAGAACGCATATTCCTAGGAAGCACACACCACATAGAAACCAATCAATTGTGCATGCAATTAGGAAAAGGACTCCCAAAACATACACAATTTGGGGGTCCTAAGAACACTAGCTTAAATGATAGGAATGCTTATGTTGATTCCTAGTTTCATGATGTTATAAATAGTGGTAATTATGTTGGGAAGCGGAAGTCCACTTGGACTTGGCTTCCAAAGGGCTAATCCCCTTGGACCCAACAAAAATTGGGTACCATGAACTTATGGTATATTATGTAAGTACCCAAGAAAAAGAAAGAGAGCAATAAACGACGTATTGGCTCTAAAAGGAAAGGATGGATACTCGACAGTGGTTGCTCCAAACACATGATGGGATATCCCTCATTGCTCTCCGAAGTGATTAGCATCAAGGATGGTGCAACGGTCACTTTTGGATGTAATCAAAAGGGAACCATCATTGGAGTAGGTAAAGTCGGTAATCCTTCCAAACCACTTATTACTAATGTTTATTTAGTTAGTGGTTTATGTCATAACCTTATCTCCATTAGTCAACTTTGTGACAAAGGTTACAAGGTTAACTTTGGAGAGGGTATGTGTGAAATTGTTGATTTTGATTCACATGTTTTATTTACCGGTATTAGGCATAAAAATATTTATTATTTGAGCTTGCCTAAAACCATAGAACATTGCTTAGTTGCTAATACAAATGAACAACTATTATGGCATCGCCGTTTTGGTCATGTTCATTTTAAGCACTTATATAAGTTAGCTAAGCATAATCTAGTAAAAGGTTTTCCCGAAAATTGCTTTAGTAAGAAAAAATTTTGTGATTCATGTCAACGAGGCAAACTTAGCAAATCATCTTTTAAACTTAAAGAAGGCATAACTTCTAAGAGGCCCCTAGAATTACTTCATCTACATTTATTTGGGCCAACTAGAACTGCCTCTTTAGGTAATGTTCACTATGGATTAGTTGTCATTAACGACTTCTCTAGATTTACTTGGGTTTCATTTTTAACCAATAAGAATGAAGCTTTTGAAGAGTTTACCATATACAAAGAAGATTCAAACTTTCTTAGGATCCACCATTATTACTATTCGTAATGATCATGGAAGAGAATTTGAGAATGAGTATTTCACAAAGTTTTGTAATGACACCGGGATTACTGATTCGGTATATAAATTGCTTATCCCCCCCCCATTTTCGGGCATTTTATGTGTATATCGTGTCTATTTTGGCTTTGATACGTGTGTATTCGAGATATTGTGTATTATTGAAGCCTATTCATAATTTATACATGAAATGTGGTTTTTATGGACTAATTTTTGCTCCCCGTATTTTTCAGGTACTTTTGGGATTTTTCTATATTTTCTGGAATTTTTCCAGAATTTCTGGAGCTTGGGGATATTTTTCAGGATTTATTGGAGGCAAAGAATCAATTTTGGATTTTAGAAAAATAAAAAATAAAAAAAAGGGGGAAATTGGGCTTAGCCCGCGGCCCGCTCAACGAGCGAGCCGCATCATTTAATTAAAAAAATAGTAAACCCGCCTAATTTGCGGGCCAGCCCAGCGGCCGGCCCGCACCCGCGCGCTCAGACGCGTGTCCCCATTTGATTGCGGGCGCTGGCGTGATTTTGGGCCGGATCCGACCCGATCCGGTCCGATTTCGTTTAATTGCGCAGGCGGGCGCTGCGGGCGGGTCGGGGAGCTGCAGACCCGGCCCGCAATACATTTATTTGCGCCTGAAGTACGAAAATTGGGGGATCTTTAGCCAGTTCGGTTTCTTCTTGCTGCTTTTTTGGTTTTTTTAGGGTTTGGAGGGGAGTCTTCTTCCCCAAAGGCTAGGGATAGGGTTGGAGGCCATTGGAGCTTGGTGGAGCTTGGTGGAGGTGCTCAAGTGAGAGGGAAGCGGTGCTCAAGTGAGAGGGAAGTTTCATTGATGAGAGATTGGTGATCTCTTTCCTCTCTTTTGTGTAATTTTTGATAGCTCTCTTTGTATTGAACTTTGATGAATTTGTTTATGAATATCATTTTGGTTAGTATGATTGAGTAGTATTGATTGGCTCGGGTTGTGATTCATGATGATGGTTGTTAATTCTTGCTTTAATTTCCTCTTGCCCAATTTCATTGTTGATGTTGGATGTATTATTAGGGCACATTTTCATTGGTAATGACCCGAAAGGGCACAATTCGAGATGAATCCATGTTCCTAATTTGATTAGTGCCATGATAATACGTCCATCCCTATTGCTAATTGTTGTGTTCTTTAAAGCTAAATTTTCCGATTGAGTGTCCTTAGCCGGATAATCAATTGAGTTAATTGCGGTAATTAGAGCGCGATTTACACCAATCTTAGTGAACCCACAACCCATGCTTCCTCTCCTAGCTATCCTAACTCCACTTTTGGTTCTCTTACCCTACCCATTTAGGTTAGGATTTTGGTGATTTACCACACTTTTTCCCACACTTTTCCACCGTTAGCGAGGTGTTTGTAACACGCTTTATTTTTCTTTATCGATCAAATTTTGTGAATATATGACGTGCGTTTATATTTCATATATTCACGCACGTCTTCTTTTGTGTTTTTCCGTTATTTTCTGCCGTCTCGTATCCGTTTTCTCATATTTTCTTGTTTTCTTTCACTTCTCCGTGTTTTTACGTGTTTGCAGGAGTTTGCCAGCATAGGGGACACATAACGATGATATCACATATTACCGGAGCAACGGGAGGAGTCACGCGTGATCCAGGGGGTCGAACGACCAAGATCGCTATCTTTCAGCCCCCACCCGATCGGTTGGATAGAGCCAACCGATCGGGTGATGCACGCGTGCATGACCCGGACAGCAGCTGAAGCAACATAAGTGTCAACCAACTGGGTCAGAGACCGGTTCAGCCCAACAGATCTCTCTGGAAGTTGAAGCTGAATTCCAACCGACTGGGTGACCTTCACCCGATCGGTTCATCTGTAGCCGATTCTCCGAAGACACGACCCGGAGAGCTCACCCGATCGCCAGCTGACCGTGCCAAAACGTCGCAACTTACTGTCTTTTGGGCGACGTTTCCAACCGATCGGTTGATTTATCAACCGATCGGTTCACCCGACGACACAAAGATCCAAACGACGAGCTGCTTCCTCCAACCGATCGTGTCGTCTGACCGGGTGAAGTTTCTGAAGACCGCTGCCAAAGATCGTAGCAGGTCACCTGATCGGGTGATTCTTCACCCGATCGGGTGACGTCGTTTTCTATAAATATAAGCCATAGGTTTTCAGAAACGAGGATGTTGTATTTTTCCTGTTTTCTCTCCATTTTGTGACGGCTGGAATTTATTTGATATTTGTAAGTTGTCTGATCTTTACCAAACTTTAATATAGTGTTATTTGCATTGCTTTTACTACTTTTCAATCGCCGGATTATGTTTTTAACGGTCGATTTTCATTTAGATTGCTTTTTACCTAAAATATGTGCGTAGTTCCCAAATCTGGGATTTTGGTGCAAACCCCTTCGTGGGTTCTTCCTGATACGTCCATAGGACTAGGAAATCGATAGTGATGAGGAATCTATTGGTTACGCGGAGTGTTTCATTATCATCGGTGGGAAAAAGACCGCCTTTGACCGTCAGGCCAAGGGGGAATAAACTTGGCGGTTGACTCCCTAGCCATAGCTCACGCCCTTAGCATAGACATCGAATCCTAGCGCGTGGGAATGGCAGGACGAGATGTTGGGAGTTATCATTGCGAGCTTAGTGCTTCCGGAGTCGGTCAGTGTTAATGGACATGGAAATACCCACTGACCGAACCCGGGTAGTCCGGCGTATCATCCTGGGCACCGACCGGAATATCGGGCCCATGGGACGCTGGTATCACTCTTAGAGGCAATGTCTCACCATTAGACCCTAATTCCAATCGTTATCCTATCTGCCAGTCGTATTAGCGAGAATCATACGATATGGTGGAAACCGAAGTCCCGGGTTTCCCTTTATACTGTTTATCCCTCGCATTCTATTTCTGTGACAACCCATCTACCGATTCGGGCTAGCTCACCCATGGGGTGAAATTGGTCCTTTCTGACACAAGCACAACCACGCCTCCCTGAGTTTGACCCCCAAGCCACACTACAACACCGTGTGCTTGCGGTTATTTATATTTAAATCTTGCGTCCCCAATCCTATTGCACCTTGCACATGATCACAACATAAAACCTTGGGGACGTCAATATGGAACGACTTGTCCCTGTGATCCAACCCGGTACTCACCGTTTATTTATTATTGCATTGACACTCCTACGCTTGGGAGTGGAAGGCGTGCCCTTGCGCGTCCTCCCGTCACAACCAATTGGCGCTGTTGCCGGGGACAATGGTTTCTATTATTAGCAATTTTTTATTGATTTTGAAAGCTTTAGTGTGATACTTCTATCTCTTAGTGTTGTGTCTTTTCATTTTATTTATTTTCCACTTATTGAGTCTATCGCTTGTTTATTTTCATTTTCGTGAAAAAAAAATTTTAAAGCATGATATCATCTTCAGATTTTTCCGACGTTGATTTGGAGGATATCCCACTTCCGCCATACTTTCATGGTTCGGAGTGGGAGAACCCTCATTTACATATTAAAAAATTTGAAGAATGGATGTATTCATGTCTTGGTGGGAACATATATGATGATTGCATATACGTTAGATTTTTTCCCTCTTCTTTACTAGATGATGCTAGACTTTGGTTTGATTCATTGTCTCTCAACTCACATTTTACTTGGTTGTCATTTCAGGCTGAATTTCTCCGAGTGTTTTTGCCTATCTTTTTGGAGCAGGTACAGGGGCGGCAGGACATGAAGCAGCATATAGCAAGCTTTGCCCAAGCTGAATGGGAGGCCTACCATCAGGCTTGGCAGAGGTTTAGTGATTTGATGTTGGTGTGCCCACACCAGAGTTTCCATGAGGATCATCTCATACAGATATTTTATACTGGATTATCGCCATTTGGGCGAGATGTCGTGCAGATGAGCTGCGGTGGGGAGTTCTTTTATTATTCCACCGAGGATTCATGGTGTTACCTGAGGGACCTTGCAGAGTATGAGGAGACAGTCAAGCAGGTCCAGGACCAGCCTGAGGAGCCAGCTGAGGGCTCATTCCATTACGGCCCTACGAAGGAACAAGCAGAACATGAAGATGGGGCGCATTGGAGCCAAGTAGAGGAAGCCGAATGTCTATATTTTGAGGAGTCAGAGGAGATGGATGATGGAGTGCGTGTCGACCATGTTGATGACACGATGCATTTTCACTTTGAGGTTGAGGATGAAGCAGATGTGCATGATGGCCAAGAGCAGATTGAGGACACCATGGAGCCTGAGCCACAATCCACTTCAGAGTTAGCTTCACAGGTCGAGGCTGTTGAGTACTTAGGGAGGACGACTGAGATGAACTATTTCTGGGATGACGAAGATGATGCGTGCTTGGATTTGCCCGAGACAGGTCTATCTCCTGTCCTGTCACAGATGTCACTTTCCTCGCCTCAGGATGCGCACTTGCCAGTCATCGAGGAGGTTTGTCAGGAGCAGTTACCAGTTGTGGGGAGTGTCGCAGAGATTGTTAATGTTGACGTCAAAGGAAGGGGATTGCGACATGGTATATATTGAGCCCGAGCTCCCTCCTACTCCAGTTTTCTCTCTGCAGCCACTTCCACCTCCTCCTGAGGCAGCGTATCATGCCACACCTAGCACCATTATTCAGGGAAGTTTCCACCTTATCATGCCTTGCATTTCTGAATCCCAATTTGCACTTCCGCATATTTTTGATTCAGATTGTTGTTGTTTACATTTAAATTCTTTTTCTGACGACCCATTTTGGAATGCTTTTATTGCAGGGCATGATGACATGACTTGGATTGATGCAGCTCGTCTCCCACATGACACATATTATCCAAAGGGGACGCTGGGAGTTGCATTGCTGGAATCCAAGGAGGCCGGTGGAGGCCTTGCTCCAAAGCAGCTGGAGGAGGAGCAAAAGGATATGATCGATCAGTTGCCACCGCCATTATACATTCGAGATCCGCCTTTTGCTAAGGTGTATTCTTTCCTTTACGTAGTGTAAATAAATAAAATCAAAAGTTAGTTAGTTTGCTTTTGCATGTTTGCTTTCGTATGCTTTTCTTTTCTTTTCTAGGATCTTTTGTGAGATCTAATACTCTCCCAACATTACGGACAATGTTTATTTTAAGTTGGGGGAGAGTGTTAGAATCTCTAGATTTGTTAGGATTTTGATGTTAGCGTAATTTTTTTTAGGATACCTCCATCTTGCTCTCATCCAATGAACTTTATTACATATCATATTTGGTCTCCTTGTCCATACACCGTTTGCTTTGTGCTTAGTCCATACATGCTTAATGCTATGCAATTTTTTCGGATTATTAGTTTGGCATCAAACTTATGGATATTTGATTGGCTTGTTTTAATTTATTTTTCAATTTGGATTCAAATGCTAATATGCCATGTATGAGACTATTTCATATGTCGTGATACTCTCTTTGAGACAATTTGGAAAAAGTTTGGTGTAAGAGATTTCATATTGGGATGAATGGTGTAGTTTTTGGTTGGATTGGATTTGGCCAATTGTGTATGCTTCGTTTTCTTCTTAGAAGTGGGTGGATGAGTTGATAATTCATGTTTAGAATGAGAAAGAGAGTTATATAAGAGAATGGTTTTTCTAATCAAATCGAGTAGCCAGTGCCCCCACGAAACATTGGGGAGGACGCCAAAGATGAGATTTAGGGAATCATTCCATCCATTTGCATATATAGCGTCATCGCGTGTATGCAAATGTGGTCGTGTTTGCATTTCATAGCGTTATCGCGTAAATGCAAAACATAAACATCAAAAACAAAAAAATACAAAAAAAGAAGGAAAAAGAAAAGAAAAAAAGAGATAAATGAATGAATAAATGATAGAATAAGCAACATGAGTGATGCAATCTCATCTCCCACCACTTAGAGGAATTTCTTTTGTTTTGGCCATTTCCATGAAAGTTAGAAACTTTCCATTTGTGATATATCCTAATGAATGTGATACAGGCTTATTACTTTACTTTTCTTTGAATTGGATTGAAGAGAATGTCATTTGTTATTTACTTTCATGCAATGGGTATATTGGTTTTGAAATCAATTGGAAATACGATTTTGTGTATGCCATGAAGATATTTAAGTTTGGTGCATGTTTTCCACTTTAATCCGAATTTATCGCATATTTTGCTAGTGACTAGCACAAGCTAGTTGGGGGTGTGATTCGGTATATAAATTACTTATTCGCCCCCCCTTTTCGGGCATTTTATGTGTATATTGTGTCTATTTTGGCTTTGATACGTGCGTATTCGAGATATTGTGTATTATTGAAGCCTATTCATATTTTATACATGAAATGTGGTTTTTATGGACTAATTTTTGCTCCCCGTATTTTTCAGGTACTTCTGGGATTTTTTCTAGATTTTCTGGAATTTTTCCAGAATTTTCTGGAGCTTGGGGATATTTTTCAGGATTTATTGGAGGCAAATAATCAATTCTAGATTTTAGAAAAACAAAAAATAAAAAAGGGGAAATTGGGCTTAGCCCGCGGCCCGCTCAGCGAGCGGGCCGCATCATTTAATTAAAAAATAAGTAAACCCGCCTAATTTGCGGGCCGGCCCAGCGGCCGGCCCGCACCCGCGCGCTCAGAGGCTGGGGGGCACGTGCGGAGCGCGTGCCCCCATCATTTGATTGCGGGCACAGGCGTGATTTCGGGCCGGATCCGACCCGATCCGTCCCGATTTCGTTTAATTGCGCAGGCGGGCGGGTCGGGGAGCTGCAGACCCAACCCGCAATACATTTATTTGCGCCTGAAGTACGAAAATTGGGGGATCTTCGGCCAGTTCGGTTTCTTCTTGCTGTTTTTTTGGTTTTTTTTTTGGGTTTGGAGGGGAATATTCTTTCCCAAAGGCTAGGGATATGGTTGGAGGCCATTGGAGCTTGGTGGAGCTTGGTGGAGGTGCTCAAGTGAGAGGGAAGATTCATTGATGAGAGATTGGTGATCTCTTTCCTCTCTTTTGTGTAATTTTTGATAGCTCTCTTTGTATTGAATTTTGATGAATTTGTTTATGAATATCATTTTGGTTAGTATGATTGAGTAGTATTGATTGGCTCGGGTTGTGATTCATGATGATGGGTTGTTAATTCTTGCTTTAATTTCCTCTTGCCCAATTTCATTGTTAATGTAGGATGTATTATTAGGGCATATTTTCATTGGTAAAGACCCGAAAGGGCACAATTCGAGATGAATCCATGTTCCTAATTTGATTAGTGCCATGATAATACATCCATCCCTATTGCTAATTGTTGTGTTCTTTAAAGCTAAATTTTTCGATTGAGTGTCCTTAGCCGGATAATCAATTGAGTTAATTGCGGTAATTAGAGCGTGATTAACACCAATCTTAGTGAACCCACAACCCATGCTTCCTCTCCTATCTATCCTAACTCCACTTTTGGTTCTCTAACCCTACCCATTTAGGTTAGGATTTTGGTGATTTACCACACTTTTTCCTACACTTTTCCACCGTTAGCGAGGTGGTTGTAACACGCTTTATTTTTCTTTATCGATCAAATTTTGTGAATATAGAACGACTTGTCCCCGTGATCCAACCCGGTACTCACCGGTTATTTATTATTGCATTGACACTCCTACGCTTGGAAGTGGAAGGCGAGCCCTTGCGTGTCCTCCCGTCACAACTAATTACTCACAATTTTCTTTTCCTCGTGCACCACCACAAAATGGTATTGTAGAGAGAAAGAATAGGACTCTAATTGAGTGTGTATGTACCATGCTCCATGATAGTCATCTTGGACTACAATTTTGGGCGGAGGCAGTGGACATGGCATGTTATGTGCTTAACAGGACCCTAATGAGACCCCGAACGAACAAAACTTGCTTTGAGTTATTTTATGACAAAAATCCACAGGTTAAATACTTTCGTGTTTTTGGTTCAAAATGTTTTATTAAGAACACCTTTGGTAACTTAGATAAATTTGAGCCAAGATCCGATGAAGGAATTTTAATTGGATATTCCACACGTAGCAAAGCCTATCGGATATACAACAAAACCTCTTCAACGATCGAGGAATCACTACACGTATCATTTTATGAAGATTTTGATTTTCCTCATGTGGTAGATGATAGTGTAGATGTTTTATGTGATTCCCTTAGTAATGTTAAAATCAATTATTCTATTATTGAGACTAACAATACTAATTGTAATGACCCTAATTTCTATATACGCGTATTTGTACGTATTTTTGATGTAGATGCGTCCGTATATTTTTGGGAGTATGCCCGTATTTTTCTTTAATTATTTTGGTGGAGGAATTATTTTTAAATCGATTTAAACCTATTATGGATATTAGAGAATAAGGGTATTTGGAAGAAATACTATGTATTTTAGGGTATGGTGTATTTCACCATGTATTCTTATTTTCCTAAAAATTTTAATTCTTAATTTTGTTGCCATGACACCTGGTATGGCAATTGTCATATGGTTAGCTTAATTAAGACACTTGGCTCACTTTTTGACTAAATGAGAGGAGCAGAGGATTTTAGGGATTCCTAAAAACTAGGCATGAAAAACAAAATCAAAAAAAAGAAAAGAAAAAACCATTTTTCATCCTCCCATTTTCTCCCTCACCTCCCCTTAGGGCCGGCCGAAATTTCTCCTCCTCCCTTGCCACCATTTGCTCCTCCTTACTCCTCCTCTCACCACCTATTTCTCCTCCCACTCCACCACCAACAACCACTCACTTCCCTCATCATTTCAACACCAAAAATTAGCCTAAATTAGCCCAACAATCAAACTTTTGGAGGCCAAACTAGAAGCTTGATTTGGAGGAAGCCCAAGCTCTACAAGGAGAAGAAGGGCCCAAGATTTAATTTGGAGGACTTTTACAAGGTAGGAACCTTAAACACTTAGTAGAGTTTAGTTTAGGAATGGTTTTCTCATGAATTTAGTAAGTGAAATAATTTGGTGTTAAAATTAGGATGAGTTTCATTTGTTGAGTTAGTAAGCCAATGTTAGCAAAATTTAGTTTTTGTTATGATTCATATGTTAGTAAGAATCAATTTTTGTACTCATTTGTTGCATGAAGTTTCTTGTAGTTTCAAATTAATGGGCTTGTTCTCATGATGGTTAATACTCAAGATTAATATTAGTAAATCATGTTGTAAAATGAAGAGAATAAGAATTATGTTAGCTTGCTAAAAATGATGCTAATTAGTAGTTGTGATGTGTAGAGAATTATTCACATGCTAGTTTCAATTTTAATATGAAGTTGCAAGTATGTAGTTGTATTTGTGTGTGATATATATTAAATATTATCCCTTTTTGTAAGTGGAATTATGTTGAGGATTTGCAATTGTCATCATCTTATTCTCATGCTAGTATTGACATGTTAATTGTGGCTTTTAAACATGTTAGAACTAGATTTAGAAAGGAAATGAGTTGCTGGAATTTTTGTTGCAGCAGAACAGTAACTTGTAAAATTCGTAGAAACTAGTAGAAAAATCAGAAAAATAGAATTAAGGACACTACAAAAAACTAGAGAAAATTTCCTACAACTTTGAAGAGAGGCCGAGAGCCAATTCTGACTGCAATTAGGGTAACAGAGCCAATCTTTCTGGTGTGACAGTTTTGGGCAGATTCTTGTGTTAACTTGCTTAGAAATTGTAATGTTGTATTTTTATCTTGAATTGAATTTGATCAATGTTGATGATACATCATTATTATGCTCTTGAGATATGTTCTTATGATGATGCTTCATATGTTATGATTCATGTAGAAAATTTATGATGAAGAAAATTTGTGCAAGTATGAAATGAAAGCGGTAATCGAAACCGTTAAAGAATCATTGCTGAAACAATGATGTATTACGTTTAAAACAGAGAGTGAGATTGAGAGTTTGACATCGGTGTTCTCGGTCCATTCTTGAAATGGGTGAGACTCCAGATGTGGGTTTGGGGGAAACACGGATAAATTGTAGGTGTTAAGGAGCGGACGTAGTATGATTTCTCACTCGCTTCGTCACTCCCGGAAGGGGGAGTTGACTAGAGTTAGAGAGGCCGTCGGTGCGCTCGTGACGCACCAGGACGGTAAATGATGGTTTTATTCGTTTGTCTGACAGAAAAATCGAGATGAGTCTCACTCCGATACTTTGTCCAGTCGGGTACGGAGTTACGAGAGGCCCCTCCAGTGCTCGTGTCGCTGGAGTGGTACCACTTTTCACCCACCCTGGGTGAAGTCCGCTCTCTTAGCAGCCTATGGTTTATTCGGGTTCCAAATACAGAACAACATTTAATTTTAATTAATTTAATCATTTATTACTTCAGTTCTGTTCACTATTGTTTACTTTCAGCACTTATACTCTGTTTTTAATTTCTGCGTAAATATGTGATGATGTGACACTTGTAGTTGGTTAGTTAGTTAGGAAGACCAGTTCTAAACTGGGTTCTACTAGGGTGTTAGGAGTTTCTACTGGGTCACGTGTTGATGTGTCCCATTCCGTGGTTTAAAGGTACGAGTCTCGAGCAGTCAGCGGGTGTCCTAGAGCCGGAGGCCGATTCTTGTACAGCTGAGGTATAGCCTACGGGCGACCTCATTCAATTAGACTTCTCGGGCTTAGATTAACGGGTGTGTTATACCGGGTGGACTTCTGTACTTTTGGGTTGGGGGTTTCTACTTTTTGTTGTATCCGCTTTTTGTACCCCCGTTGTACAGCTGATGCTTGTATGTATATAAACTTATGAAAGTGGTGTAATGTAAGTTCTGTGTTGTTGTATTTACTTTTCAGTACTGCGTTTTATTTTCTGTTGGAGCACTTTTCTTATACTCTGTGTACTATTCCAGTGATATTGTTGTAACGGCCGTTTTCCGACCGTTCGTATTTTCTGCGTGCACGTGCTTTATCGTGCACGTATTTTATTTGGTTATTTTTGAGCTCTGGCATATGCGATGTGATATGCCGTTGCGATCGTTTTGGGGTGTAGGATTTTAATGTAATTTTTGAGAACGTCTTTTCACGGCTCGTTTTCTCGCAAAACGACTTTGAATGATAGGGGCGTTTTAGTCATTTGATTTAGAATGCCGTTCCCAATTTTACATTAATTTTTGGTAGGCGTAGAGCACGATCAGGCTCCGTAGATCTGTGCGTCTCGTCTCCACGATCGTCCCGGTATTTTCGGATTATTTTTCTGACGCCCGGATTGAGATATATCACCCGGAATAACCTCGACCGTCGATCTCCCCAATCAGTTCAAATTTCGAATTTGTTGCCAAATCTGGCGATATCTGGCAAATCTCTTATTTTAATCCGTTCTAAATATTTCCTAAACTGTCTCTATTGTCCCCTAGACTTACCCCTAACTGTACACCCCTACCCCTTGCCCCTCACCCTTTTAACCCTTAACTTAGGCCTATTTAGCTAACCCTTACCCTATTTATAATAATTTAAAACCCTAACCCTAACTATTCTTCCCCAAATCACGTTTGCAAACCTAGGGCAACTACAATCTCAGCCGCCGCAAGAATCATAGGGGAGCCCGAGTCTCTCCCTTCACCCTCGCGTCTAACCCTCACGGCCTCAACCCCGATCGCCGCCTCCCCACGGCGGGGCCGTTCCGCCGTCGTCTCCCTCACGAGACCCCGACCCCGACAGCACTTCCGCTGCCCTCGCGGTTCCCGACCGCATGCGCCCGCTTGCGACCCCCGACGCCACCCTCTCGCCCACGGCCGCCGGAGCCCCCGTGCTCCTCCTCCTCTCGAAGCTCGCGGCCTCCTCCAGCGTAGAGCCCCACTCGCCTCGGTCGCTACAGCCGCACATCGCACACTCCGTCGCCACTTGCTCCGCTTTCCCCCTCTCACGGCCTTCCGCCGCTCGCCTGCGCTGAATTCCTCGCTGCGCCGCCGCCGCCTCGCTTCACGGCCCCTCTTGCCACCGTGAGCCGTGCCCTCGCTCCACAGATCCCACGCAGTGCTCCGCCGCTACAGATTCCCACCGCCGCGGTGCCGCCTGCAGCCACTGCACGAGACCCCCACGACGCTAGCTCACTATTTCGCCATTGGACAAATCGTGCTCATTGCCCACGCTCCGTCCGCTGCCCGGACGAGTCTCACTACGCTACCCGTAGTCGAGGCAACGTAGACACCGCATGGCTCATGATCTTCCGGCATCATGACCCGTTATCGTTACCGTTGCCTGAGACGTTTCGCTGCGCTACCCGCAGCCGTTACAATCCTGAGGCGATCCGAAGACGACCTCCACTGCGCTACCCGCAGTCGGGGACACGATCACCGCCACCGTTTTCAGACTCGACACCAGAGTAAATGCGTGTTCCTCACACCAGGTTGGTCCCCCTAACTCGTAGCACAACCCACACCGTAGCGAAACCGAAAACCTAACTAAAACTGGACAATTACAATTAAATTTACTTTTTCGCACCAGTAAAACGCTGCTCACTGTAGAAATCGACCATCGGACAATTTTCTGTGCATATAGGTTAGTGGTCGATCTAGGCTGACAAAAAAACATCAGATCGTGACTCTGACAATTAGGGTAGCCCCGATAACCTAGACATGAACCCTAATAGGAATTTCTGAAAACGAGGCCTGACACCGTCACCGTGACCTGTTTCAGACGGACTACTGCGGACGCGACGACTGGACGAGACGCTCTGGACGGACGACACACTCGCCACCGCAGGCAAGTGTACCCCACTTGCATTTTTGGCCGTGTTTAGGCCCTAGTTGGTTAGAACTGTAAACTGTGAACAAAGAGATCCGGACGTGAAATGATAGCGTCCGGGTCACCCTGACGACTTAGACTTGACGACGAAGTTTAAGTCCGATGAACAACAACTTGTGACACCGTAGGATTATCTTGTGTGTGCGTGCGTGTGGACACACTAGAATAACTTTCCATACACTTGTCAGGTCGTGTCCTGTTACACAAAAAGCCTTCGGGCGTTTCAGATGCTCTCCTTGCGGGAGTGATCTCCGTGATACAAAAAGCCTTCGGGCGTTTCAGATGCTCTCCTTGCGGGAGTGATCTCCGTGATACAAAAGCCTGCGGGCGTTTCAGGTGCTTCCCTAGCGGAAGTGATCTCTGTACTTCTTGTCCTGAGTTCCTGGGTTTGGGGTAGGGTTGAGCGTGCGCACAGGGGGAGGGTCTGATCTCCCTCAACCCGTAAGGCGTGAACCCTTCGTGTCTCACGTGTCGTGTCATGTCTGTCTTGTCGTGTCTAGTTCCGTCTTGTCTTGACACCTTTAGGATAGTCCCGTAGTCAGTAGCACACGCTGCGACTACTGCTTGCTACGCTTTTACTTTCCTGCTACGTTACTTCTTTTGTTACTCTGTTGTAACCTCAGCATGCTAATCAACCAGTAAACCATTGTTTAATAGTTGGTGCACTTGCAGTAGAGTCTAACCCTTCTTGTAGACTTTACCTGACGTACATTTCCTTTTCTCTTGGGTGTTGTACGACATGTGTTTAACCAGAGTTCGTGGACGAGGCAGACTCACTGGAGTACGAGGAGCCGTGGACGTCGACCCAGAGTACGTGCCTGACGAGGACCAGACCTTGAGGTCTTTTTTAGTCGTCACTTTCAGAGGTTACTGCTTTTAGTCTGCTTTTAGTTAGTTTGTTGCCATGCTTAGGCTTCTTTTAGACTTTGTACTCGCTGGATATCATATCTCTAATTTAATAAATGCCATTTCCTTTCTGTACTTCCTATTGTTCCGAATTTTATTAATGAAAGAACCTGAAGTTTTTTAAATGGTACCCCTACAGACGCTTATTAGGTCAGAGTTTCTCAGCTCTGGCCTAAGCGGGCCTTAGTCACTCTTCGCCTCCGTCATTTTGGGAAGCGGGGCGTGACAATCGTAGTGGCATGCTCATTATTTTATATTAAACCACAAAAAAATGCCTAGTAGTATTTAGATAAGAGGGCTCGAAGCCTGAGTCTGAATACTACGGCGACCTCGTCAGCTATGCTCCCCGTACTTGGGTGAGAGGGCGTGACAGGTTTTTGTGGTGTCCCATGCAGGTCAGCTCACACTGCGATACACGTAAGAATAGTACAAGTAAGCTCCAACATTATAATGCGCAATTTTGGTACTGAATGTTGTTTCCTGTTCATTCTTGCAGAATGGATCCCGAGAATGGATCGTCCGAGAACAGGACCCCTGCTTCTGATGCTGCATCGTCTGAGGCTTCCCTGATGGGGAAGATTCTGATAGGGATTCTGGAGCATATGCATCAGATGGAGGATAGGGTGGCTAGTGGTGCGCCACCGAAGCCAGTGGGTATCAGGCAGTTTAGAGCTTTGCACCCGAGGTCCTTTTCGGGCAAGGAGAGTCCTCTGGAGGTGGACGAGTGGATCAGGCATTCTATGGACGATTTGGAGGCTATTGGATACCCGAGAGATAAGTGGGTGGATGCCGTGAAGAGACAGCTGACACATCAGGCACGAGATTGGTGGGATGCTCAGGATCTGCATTTGACTAAGCCGATCTCGTGGGAGAAGTTTAGAGAGCTGTTTGAGGCTCAGTACCTGCCAGAGAAGAAGAAGGATGAGCAACGGTTGAGGTTTGAGCACTTGACTCAGGGTAGACGGAGCGTAGATGCTTATGATGCAGAGTTTTCATTATTGAACAAGTTTGCTCCGGAGTTGGTGCGGTCAGAGGCCACCAGAGCTAGGCGATTCAGGATGGGGCTGGACCCTGAGTTCAAAGCAACGATGTCGACCCAGGTGTTGCTTACACATAGTGCCGTACTGGAGGCGGCCAGGATGTATGAGACGCACCTGAAGAGTGTGGGTAGAGGTCCAGCAGCATCTGAGAGGTGCCATGCGGGTCAGCAGAGGAGTTTCCCAAGGCTCACTCAGACCACTCAGTTTAGGAGGCCTGGAGCTCCACCAGCATCACAGCGGCGTCAGTTGATCGGTTCATATTTTACACCTTTTTTCTGCATGTTTTCACGCCATTTCGATTGCTCATATTGCGATTTTCACGAGTATTCGACGATATTACGTTACTTTTCACTATTTCTTGTTTTTGTCGGATTTCAGAAAATATGGAGCGATCGGGAGCAAAAATGAGCTTAAGGGACTTGCACCCACTCCGGAGCGTCACCCAAGGCTCTTTTGAGGGCTATTCGGCGATGGGAGACGGGTGGAAGAAGAAGAAACTCCGTAGGAGCGACGAGGAGGAGAAACTGAGAAGATTGGGCATTTACAGCATGCCACTCGGCCGAGTGGAGCACTCACTCGGCCGAGCAAGAAGACCACTCGGCCGACCAGACCGGACACGCTCCAACTGAAGGAATTGGGCGTGCACTCGGCCGAGGGATGATATCCCACTCGGCCGAGTAAGAAGATCGCATCGCCCGAGTGGCATGAGAAATCCACCATCAAAAGAGGCCGACTTACTGGAAATGTACAGGCTTTTGACGGTTCCGACTCGGGCGAGTACCGAATGCCCCTCGGCCGAGTGAGTAAAGCCACTCGGCCAAGTCACCTCCGAAGACTGACCCCCAAGACCCCCGACTTACTGGAATTTTACAGGGTCTGTCATGCGGCCGAGTAGAGAAGCCCACTCGACCGAGTAGAGAAGTCCACTCGGCCGAGTGATGCCGATGACACGCAGCGCCCAGATTTTCAGATAGCCTCTCACTCTTTTGAAATCTGCTATTATTCCAGCCATCAAAGTATTTTTCTCATATTTTTTATGGATAGTAGACTTCATGACGATTCCAATGCCACCAAGAACGTGCAAATCGGAGGTTGGATGAAATCTGGAGAATTTCTGCAAGTTGACGATGCAGTGCTGGAATTTCCACTCGGCCGAGTCACATGTTCCACTCGGCCGAGTCGGCGACGGGCCCAGATTTTATGTTGCGGTTTGGGCTGTTTTTGGGCACGAATTTGAGGGGTTTTCTAGGGTTATTTGCTAGGGTTTTGGGAGACTATATAAGGGTTTTGTAGCCACCATTAGAGAGCATCCCCATTATGTTTTCTTAGCCCCCATATGTTTCTCTTAGGATTATTTTAGAGGTTAGGCCATGCCCTAGGCCCCCTCTTGGATCTAAAAGCTTGTATTTTGGATTGAAGGTCTTCATCAACTTAAGTATTTTCTTCTTTTTATTTGAATCTTTGTTTTTCTATCTTTTTGTATGCAAACAATGATTTCTATTTATTCTCATATCCTTATTCCTATGCTAGAGTAGATTTGTTGTTCTAGGGTTTGGGGATGAAACCTATGGATCTAATTTCATATTTGTGATGAATGAATTTCTAAATTGCTAGAATTGCTAGGAGGTTAGGTTGTGATTGATTTACTACGGATAGCTAGGGATTTCCATCGATTTGGGATTTGCCAGAGATTGGATTCTAATCGATGGGAAGGCCTAGATATTCGATTTAGATTTACAATTGGATTTCTCTAGATTTGGTTTGCAAGAGATTGGACCAAAGCTAGGATTTTTAATTGTAAATCTATACCAATATTCGTTTGCAAGATATTGGACGAATACGAACTATCACAACCGAGATCGTGACTCGAGTTTGCACGAGAGTGGGCTCGAGAAGCGATTGGACAATGATGTCGATCCTAATGCTAGTGGCTTAGGTTAGGGTTTGCACGAGAGTGGGCTCTAATCTAGGTTTGCTATAGACCGGCTATAGCGCGAGAGCGTGAGCTTGGTTCTCTATTCAGTTACGACTAGTTCACATCAACGCCAGTCTAGTAATATTGAGATTCACTATTCACAATGATGCATGACGGTCCGTAGTGGGGATTCCCTAGCCCTAGAAACTTTTATTATATTGTATTTGAATTGATATTTGACCGATTTCTATATCTCCGACACCGACATCCATCACCATTGCCATTACATCATACCATAGCCATCTCCACCAATAAAACATTCGTAGTCAAACCAACCTAGGATAGATTGGAGCCAACACCACCTCCTCGTGTTCGATACCCGCTCGCCACTTTGCCGTGCGCTTGCGGTAAAACTACAATCGTTCTCGGGTGTATATCCGGGGTCGATCAAGTTTTTGGCGCCGTTGCCGGGGAGGTGTTTTCCGTTGGGTGCCAATTTGTCACAATTAGGTTGATTAGACTACGAAAAAAAAACTAAAAAAAGGAAATTTTCACCCCCGCCACCATTATTATCATTTCTATATTCTCTTGTGCCACTGATATCTTTTCTCCAGGTATTTATCTTTGTTGATCAGGTGCTATGGATTATACTACGTGGACCACAGATTTTGATCAGAGTGCTCTGACGGGAGAATACTATTTTGATCAGAGTGCTCAGATGGGAGAATACTTTTTTGAGGAGATGCACTGGCCCGAGCTTGATGAGAGACAAAGGATTTTTTTTGATGAGATGCATGCACACCAGGTTGAAATGCAAGCCGGGTTTGAAAAGAGTAACCTTCTATTGGAACGGGTGAAGAGGCAACTTGAAATGAATGCGCTCATGTTTAAGGTTGCGATGATTCCCAAAGATATCAGTTCTGTTCCTTCATCTTATGGGCAAGAAGCATCTCCAATCATATTACCAGAGCCAGAATGTGCCGCCGTCGATCCCACATCCTACAATACAGCTGTTGCATATGAAGAGTGGATGGACGAAGGTACAGTGGAGGAAGCAGAAATTGACCCACCAGCGCAGCCAGAGGAGGATGGATTTCAGAGATTATTGGAGGGTCTCTTGGAGTCAGTGAGGTTCACCGGTTCAGAGAGCATTACAATAGGCGATGCATTTGAGCTACGA
Organism: Scilla litardierei; assembly: GCA_030789695.1. NCBI lineage: Eukaryota > Viridiplantae > Streptophyta > Magnoliopsida > Asparagales > Asparagaceae > Scilla > Scilla litardierei. The sequence continues at coordinate 464,784,035 of CM061142.1, forward strand.
TTTGCAGATTTTGTTATGAACCATGTTTCAGCTGCAGGAACAATTGAGGAGGACATCCATGTCAGTCTTGAGGGGGATAGACTATATTTTCGGATTGCTTGCGGGCATTCCCCTCCACATGATACATCCCCACAAGCTGACACACTTGAACAGCCAACATCACCATTCCAGAGAGAGCCCACATTGATAGTTGATGAGAAGGCAAAGGAGCACACTGTCGAGCCAGAGCATATTGACGAGGAGGCCTCACATGCGGAGCCCGAGCATGCTTTTGAGGAGGCCTTACATACAGAGCCAGAGCTTATCATCGAGGAGGTCGTACATCGGGACGAGGACATAGCCATTCATAAGGATCCCGAGCACTATTCTCCTCCATTAGAGCTCCCGCAGCCACCTCATCCTTCCACTGACGTCGAGGACTATCCCACAGAGCTTACTGCTCCCACTCAGGTAGATATTTTTACCCACTCCATTTCTGAATCATGCATTCCATTTGATATTTATTTTGATTCAGATATTTTTGACACGTCATACCTTTTGCAGCACACATACGATTATGGACCGGAGGTATGCTTGGACGTGTCACAGTTCGACGAGCCCATCGAGGAGGTCCACACCTATGATCCAGATTTACCTGAGCAGCTGAGAGAGGACACCACGGAGATAGCTATCAAAGAACAAGAGGATATTGAATTATTTCTAGGGAAGTATCGTCCACCACTATTTATTTCATATATTTCTATAGATGATCCTCTTTGGAATACTTTTATTATGAGGGTGAAATTTTTGCAGCGAACTGATGCATCTTATTCTCTGCAGGGTACAGGTGGAGTCCTTGTGAGAATGCTGGAGGATGCATTGCTGGAGTTCGTTGGAGTCTGTGGACACATGCATCTGGCAGAGCCACGGAAAGAGCAGTTGGAGCAATTGCCTGCACCGGCAAAGATACTGGATCCGCCTTTTGCTATAGGTGATATCAATCCAGTAGTGTAGAAATTTTTACGCTTTAAATAAACACGTATCCTCTCGACAGCGAGAGGACCGTATAGATTTGCTTTAATAAATATCACCTCATATGACGGCAACAAAAATTTTTTACACCCCAAACCCACTATAAATATTAATTGCCCTCTTCATATTTTGATGTGTCACATCCTTTTGCTCACCACCATCGAGCATTTCTTTCAAGTGAAACCTTACTTTCTTATTCGTTTGACTTGATCACGCTTTGCAAAGCCATGACATTTTTGGTCAAGTCATTTGAATAGGATTGTTTGGTATAAGCTTGGGGGAAAGCGCTCTCATGCATCATTGTATGTGCATGTAGTTGCATTAGGATTTCATATCATTCATTTCATCATGTTTCATTCACCCCCTTATTATTATCGTTGTTCCTCATAATCTTTCATTATGATCACATTGAGGACAATGTGAAGTTTAAGCTTGGGGGAGTGCATTTCCATGCCATTTAGATGCATTAGTTGCATTTTTACTTTATTTTAGGGTTTTTAAAAATTTTCAAAATTTTGCATCATCTTTTTGAATTTTCCATCTTATTTTCCTTTTTTGTGTGTTCATGCATCATGTTGTGTGCTTGTTTTTCTTTTCTTTCCTCTCTTTTATTTTTATTTCTTTATTTTTCTTTCCTCTCCTTCCGCTAGATGAATTTCGTAAGATGATATCTCTTATTGCTTTAGCAACCATCACGATGCTTATTATTCCTTGCCATGCTACTTAGAGTATTCCATAGTCTTGCTATTCACATGTGCTTGCAAATATATTTCTTTTGATGATTCCTCTACATGAATGCGTGATATTAATTGAAACTGAATGCATGGATTAGTGTTTAGTATGCTTTTGTTGGAAATGCACCAAGATTCACGCATCATTAGTATATCTGAAGCATCAGTTTTATTGTCTTATTCACCTTCTGTTGCATGCCTGATATGGTTGTAGACTTTACCGCTTGACTTCAATTTTTATTGAGATGATTGAGAATATCCATGCTTACATATGAGTTTTAGTTGATGAATTATCTTATTGAACCGTTCGTGCACATCTTAGAGTGAACCGAGTGTTACATTATTTCTTTCTCCACATATATCTTTTTATTCTCTACATGTCACTTGAGTTCACCTCCTAAAGCTACTTATATCGCATCTATTTCCCAAAAATCCCCACAAAATAAAAGCTAGCTCCAAAAAGTCCAAAAAGCCAAAAAGGAGCCAAAATCCAAAAATACAAATCAAATTACTCCTACAAAAATCCAAGAAGAAAAATGAGAAACAAAGTCCAAAAGAAAAAAAAATATTTCTCTATCTCATTATTGGAGCCACAAAATACTTGGGAAAACCAAGGCAAAAATCCCATTTTCCACTATCATATTCCTTTAGATGCGATACCTCAAGCTAAGCTTGGGGGGTTGAATTCATTTGACCATATGAGTGAGTACGACATTAGAGTGGAGAGGTGCACGAATGAGGAAGTTTGATAATGCTGAAACTTAGCAAAATACTTTAGTTATGGAGATTTCTTATGAATTGATATAAATATGTGAATGCCATGATTTATTCCATTCTCTATTGCATGCTTGGTGTGATTTTTATATGCTTCAGTTATAACTCTTGATTGAAAAGTGCATCGCCAACATTTGTATATTAAATCCTATGAAATGCGTGATGTAGATATGAATTGATTGTATGAATTTAGAGAATCCCTTCTGTTGTTCTTAAAAGCTTGCAAGTACCATGTTTATGTAAGATATGAAATCCTTATAGCATGTGATTTGTATTTTCCAAGTTATCGTGATGTGTATCTTATGGCTTGAGATCTGAGAGAAGAATCTAGCGACCCCTTCCTCCTCGTGTTCTTTCTTTTTCATTTCATTTTCTTTATTTTCATCTCCCGAGTTCGTCTCTCTACTTATCTTCCTCGAGGACGAGTAAGAGGTAAGCTTGGGGGATTTTGATCGGTCCATATTTTACACCTTTTTTTGCATGTTTTCACGCCATTTCGATTGCTCATATTGCGATTTTCACGAGTATTCGACGATATTGCGTTACTTTTCACTATTTCTTGTTTTGTCGGATTTCAGAAAATATGGAGCGATCGGGAGCAAAAATGAGCTTAAGGGACTTGCACCCACTCCGGAGCGTCACCCAAGGCTCTTTTGAGGGCTATTCGGCGATGGGAGACGGGTGGAAGAAGAAGAAACTCCGTAGGAGCGACGAGGAGGAGAAACGGAGAAGATTGAGCATTTACAGCATGCCACTCGGCCGAGTGGAGCACTCACTCGGCCGAGCAAGAAGACCACTCGGCCGACCAGACCGGACACGCTCCAACTGAAGGAATTGGGCGTGCACTCGGCCGAGGGATGATATCCCACTCGGCCGAGTAAGAAGATCTCATCGCCCGAGTGGCATGAGAAATCCACCATCAAAAGAGGCCGACTTACTGGAAATGTACAGGCTTTTGACGGTTCCGACTCGGGCGAGTACCGAATGCCCCTCGGCCGAGTGAGTAAAGCCACTCGGCCGAGTCACCTCCGAAGACAGACCCCCAAGACCCCTGACTTACTGGAATTTTACAGGGTCTGTCATGCGGCCAAGTAGAGAAGCCCACTCGACCGAGTAGAGAAGTCCACTCGGCCGAGTGATGCCGAGGACACACAGCGCCTAGATTTTCAGACAGCCTCTCACTCTTTTGAAATATGCTATTATTCCAGCAATCAAAGTATTTTTCTCATATTGTTTATCGATAGTAGACTTCATGAAGATTCCAACGCCACAAAGAACGCGCAAATCGGAGGTTGGATGAAATCTGGAGAATTTCTGCAAGTTGACGCTGCAGTGCTGAAATTTCCACTCGGCCGAGTCACATGTTCCACTCGGCCGAGTCGGCGACGGGCCCAGATTTTAAGTTGCGGTTTGGGCTGTTTTTGGGCACGAATTTGAGGGGTTTTCTAGGGTTATTTGCTAGGGTTTTGGGAGACTATATATGGGTTTTGTAGCCACCATTAGAGAGCATCCCCATTATGTTTTCTTAGCCCCCATATGTTTCTCTTAGGATTATTTTAGAGGTTAGGCCATGCCCTAGGCCCCCTCTTGGATATAAAAGCTTGTATTTTGGATTGAAGGTCTTCATCAAGCTAAGTATTTTCTTCTTTTTATTTGAATCTTTGTTTTTCTATCTTTTTGTATGTAAACAATGATTTCTATTTATTCTCATATCCTTATTCCTATGCTAGAGTAGATTTGTTGTTCTAGGGTTTGGGGATGAACCATATGGATCTAATTTCATATTTGTGATGAATGAATTTCTAAATTGCTAGAATTGCTAGGAGGTTAGGTTGTGATTGATTTACTACGGATAGCTAGGGATTTCCATCGATTTGGGATTTGCCAGAGATTGGATTCTAATCGATGGGAAGGCCTAGATATTCGATTTAGATTTACAATTGGATTTCTCTAGATTTGGTTTGCAAGAGATTGGACCAAAGCTAGGATTTTTAATTGTAAATCTATACCAATATTCGTTTGCAAGATATTGGACGAATACAAACTATCACAACCGAGATCGTGACTCGAGTTTGCACGAGAGTGGGCTCGAGAAGCGATTGGATAATGATGTCGATCCTAATGCTAGTGGCTTAGGTTAGGGTTTGCACGAGAGTGGGCTCTAATCTAGGTTTGCTATAGACCGGCTATAGCGCGAGAGCGTGAGCTTGGTTCTCTATTCAGTTACGACTAGTTCACATCAACGCAAGTCTAGTAATATTGAGATTCACTATTCACAATGATGCATGACGGTCCGTAGTGGGGATTCCCTAGCCCTAGACACTTTTATTATATTGTATTTGAATTGATATTTTACCGATTTCTATATCTCCGACACCGACATCCATCACCATTGCCATTACATCATACCATAGCCATCTCCACCAATAAAACATTCGTAGTCAAACCAACCTAGGATAGATTGGAGCCAACACCATCTCCTCGTGTTCGATACCCGATCGCCACTTTGCCGTGCGCTTGCGGTAAAACTACAATCGTTCTCGGGTGTATATCCGGGGCCGATCAAGAGTGCATTTCCATGCCATTTAGATGCATTAGTTGCATTTTTACTTTATTTTAGGGTTTTTAAAAATTTTCAAAATTTTGCATCATCTTTTTGAATTTTCCATCTTATTTTCCTTTTTTGTGTGTTCATGCATCATGTTGTGTGCTTGTTTTTCTTTTCTTTCCTCTCTTTTATTTTTATTTCTTTATTTTTCTTTCCTCTCCTTCCGCTAGATGAATTTCGTATGATGATATCTCTTATTGCTTTAGCAACCATCACGATGCTTATTATTCCTTGCCATGCTACTTAGAGTATTCCATAGTCTTGCTATTCACATGTGCTTGCAAATATATTTCTTTTGATGATTCCTCTACATGAATGCGTGATATTAATTGAAACTGAATGCATGGATTAGTGTTTAGTATGCTTTTGTTGGAAATGCACCAAGATTCACGCATCATTAGTATATCTGAAGCGTCAGTTTTATTGTCTTATTCGCCTTCTGTTGCATGCCTGATATGGTTGTAGACTTTACCGCTTGACTTCAATTTTTATTGAGATGATTGAGAATATCCATGCTTACATATGAGTTTTAGTTGATGAATTATCTTATTGAACCGTTCGTGCACATCTTAGAGTGAACCGAGTGTTACATTATTTCTTTCTCCACATATATCTTTTTATTCTCTACATGTCACTTGAGTTCACCTCCTAAAGCTACTTATATCGCATCTATTTCCCAAAAATCCCCACAAAATAAAAGCTAGCTCCAAAAAGTCCAAAAAGCCAAAAAGGAGCCAAAATCCAAAAATACAAATCAAATTACTCCTACAAAAATCCAAGAAGAAAAATGAGAAACAAAGTCCAAAAGAAAAAAAAATATTTCTCTATCTCATTATTGGAGCCACAAAATACTTGGGAAAACCAAGGCAAAAATCCCATTTTCCACTATCATATTCCTTTAGATGCGATACCTCAAGCTAAGCTTGGGGGGTTGAATTCATTTGACCATATGAGTGAGTACGACATTAGAGTGGAGAGGTGCACGAATGAGGAAGTTTGATAATGCTGAAACTTAGCAAAATACTTTAGTTATGGAGATTTCTTATGAATTGATATAAATATGTGAATGCCATGATTTATTCCATTCTCTATTGCATGCTTGGTGTGATTTTTATATGCTTCAGTTATAACTCTTGATTGAAAAGTGCATCGCCAACATTTGTATATTAAATCCTATGAAATGCGTGATGTAGATATGAATTGATTGTATGAATTTAGAGAATCCCTTTTGTTGTTCTTAAAAGCTTGCAAGTACCATGTTTATGTAAGATATGAAATCCTTATAGCATGTGATTTGTATTTTCCAAGTTATCGTGATGTGTAGCTTATGGCTTGAGATCTGAGAGAAGAATCTAGCGACCCCTTCCTCCTCGTGTTCTTTCTTTTTCATTTCATTTTCTTTATTTTCATCTCCCGAGTTCGTCTCTCTACTTATCTTCCTCACGGACGAGTAAGAGGTAAGCTTGGGGGATTTTGATCGGTCCATATTTTACACCTTTTTTCTGCATGTTTTCACGCCATTTCGATTGCTCATATTGCGATTTTCACGAGTATTCGACGATATTGCGTTACTTTTCACTATTTATTGTTTTTGTTGGATTTCAGAAAATATGGAGCGATCGGGAGTAAAAATGAGCTTAAGGGACTTGCACCCACTCCGGAGCGTCACCCAAGGCTCTTTTGAGGGCTATTCGGCGATGGGAGACGGGTGGAAGAAGAAGAAACTCCATAGGAGCGACGAGGAGGAGAAACGGAGAAGATTGGGCATTTACAGCATGCCACTCGACCGAGTGGAGCACTCACTCGGCCGAGCAAGAAGACCACTCGGCCGACCAGACCGGACACGCTCCAACTGAAGGAATTGGGCGTGCACTCGGCCGAGGGATGATATCCCACTCGGCCGAGTAAGAAGATCGCATCGCCCGAGTGGCATGAGAAATCTACCATCAAAAGATGCCGACTTACTGGAAATGTACAGGCTTTTGACGGTTCCGACTCGGGCGAGTACCGAATGCCCCTCGGCCGAGTGAGTAAAGCCACTCGGCCGAGTCACCTCCGAAGGCAGACCCCCCAAGACCACCGACTTACTAGAATTTTACAGGGTCTGTCATGCGGCCGAGTAGAGAAGCCCACTCGACCGAGTAGAGAAGTCCACTCGGCCGAGTGATTCCAAGGACACGCAGCGCCCAGATTTTCAGACAGCCTCTCACTCTTTTAAAATCTGCTATTATTCCAGAAATCAAAGTATTTTTCTCATATTTTTTTGGATAGTAGACTTCATGACGATTCCAACGCCACCAAGAACGTGCACATCGGAGGTTGGATGAAATCTGGAGAATTTCTGCAAGTTGACGCTGCAGTGCTGGAATTTCCACTCTGCCGAGTCACATGTTCCACTCGGCCGAGTCGGCGACGGGCCCAGATTTTAAGTTGCGGTTTGGGCTGTTTTTGGGCACGAATTTGAGGGGTTTTCTAGGGTTATTTGCTAGGGTTTTGGGAGACTATATAAGGGTTTTGTAGCCACCATTAGAGAGCGTCCCCATTATGTTTTCTTAGCCCCCATATGTTTCTCTTAGGATTATTTTAGAGGTTAGGCCATGCCCTAGGCCCCCTCTTGGATCTAAAAGCTTGTATTTTGGATTGAAGGTCTTCATCAAGCTAAGTATTTTTCTTCTTTTTATTTGAATCTTTGTTTTTCTATCTTTTTGTATGCAAACAATGATTTCTATTTATTCTCATATCCTTATTCCTATGCTAGAGTAGATTTGTTGTTCTAGGGTTTGGGGATGAACCATATGGATCTAATTTCATATTTGTGATGAATGAATTTCTAAATTGCTAGAATTGCTAGGAGGTTAGGTTGTGATTGATTTACTACGGATAGCTAGGGATTTCCATCGATTTGGGATTTGCAAGAGATTGGATTCTAATCGATGGGAAGGACTAGATATTCGATTTAGATTTACAATTGGATTTCTCTAGATTTGGTTTGCAAGAGATTGGACCAAAGCTAGGATTTTTAATTGTAAATCTATACCAATATTCGTTTGCAAGATATTGGACGAATACGAACTATCACAACCTAGATCGTGACTCGAGTTTGCACGAGAGTGGGCTCGAGAAGCGATTGGACAATGATGTCGATCCTAATGCTAGTGGCTTAGGTTAGGGTTTGCACGAGAGTGGGCTCTAATCTAGGTTTGCTATAGACCGGCTATAGCGCGAGAGCGTGAGCTTGGTTCTCTATTCAGTTACGACTAGTTCATATCAACGCCAGTCTAGTAATATTGAGATTCACTATTCACAATGATGCATGACGGTCCGTAGTGGGGATTCCCTAGCCCTAGACACTTTTATTATATTGTATTTGAATTGATATTTGACCGATTTCTATATCTCCGACACCGACATCCATCACCATTGCCATTACATCATACCATAGCCATCTCCACCAATAAAACATTCGTAGTCAAACCAACCTAGGATAGATTGGAGCCAACACCACCTCCTCGTGTTCGATACCCGCTCGCCACTTTGCCGTGCGCTTGCGGTAAAACTACAATCGTTCTCGGGTGTATATCCGGGGCCGATCTGTAGGGGAATTGGGCGTTCCCTTAGGGCACAAAAACTCTAGTCCCGTCCTAAGTCGGACGGAACATAGACAGGAAAATCAAAAGCAGCGGAAGAAAAACAGTTAATCTAAATTAACATGCAAGTTAAAACAATTTTAACTTGGCCCTAAGGTCCAAGACCCTATGCCAAGATCTATGCCGACTTGGGATGGGTCTGACCATCCCAAGAAGGATCTAGCCTACTGCGATTAAATTAAACTAATGCTAATAAACTACTTTAACCACATACCCGGAATCTCAGCCCTGGAGCAGGCGAGATGTTCCGCGCCGTCTTCCGAGCTGCTCCCGTCCCACGCCGAGCCGCTCCTTTGAACCGCTCCCCGAACCGCTCCTCGAACCGCTCCGCATCCCGAGGCGATCAATCCCCGTGCCGCCGAGCCAACCAACCGCCGAAGAAAGTTTCACGCGAGTGAAACCTCCGCCAAGATTTCGGATCCAGAATCCGAACTCCTTTGAGGCTTTGCTAGAGCCCGCAGGAGTAAGGCAGAAATTTTAGGGAGATAGAGAAATATTTAATTTAAGCTAAGATCCGAGCGTGCTCCAACATTTACGAGAGCCGCTCAGATCTAGAGCTTGGGACGAGTTTTGAGAAAGGGGGGAGACCCCTATTTATATAGGCGGCGGACTCTCCCCTTTTCTCAAAATCCGATGTGGGACTAAAATATAGTTAATTTTAAAATCAAGTTAGTTTGCACTTCAAAAGTGCAAACTTCCGTGAATTTTAACTCACTCACCGTTGAGCTTCAAGATCGATACAACCTATCAATACGACAAGCGTTCAACGGTGAACGCATAGGAAAAAATGGTTCGTCAATCGGAGTTCGTTTGACCCTCCAATCGAGTGTCCAAAGATCAGCCCTAGGCTAGTTTTTCACAAAAACGAGCCGTCAAAAGATTCAGCACACTTAGGGTTCAAAACCCTAGAGGTGGGGCCCATGGGTGGACCCCACACATGCAGCCAAAACTGCCCAAATCGCGCCTGGGCAGAGCCCAGGTCGCGCCTGGGCTCGTCCAGCCGCCTGGGCGAGCCCAGGTCCGCGCCTGGGCTCGCCCAGGCGGCCTGGGCGAGCCCAGGCCCGCGCCTGGGCTTGCCCAGGCCCGCGCCTGGGCAGAGCCCAGGCGCGCCTGGGCTTAGCCCAGGCGGGCCTGGGCTTAGCCCAGGCGCCTGGGCTTAGCCCAGGCTTGTGCATGGCTAGCCCAGGCCGAGCCTGGGCTTAGCCCAGGCAGCGCCTGGGCTAGCCCAGGCAGCCTGTTCTGCCTGGGTCTGATACTTTGGGCTTTTTGGCTTTAACTTGATCATCCGGCGTCCGATTTGGACGCCGTTCGAACCTGGATCTAGACCAGGACATTCCCGTCTTACCCGTGAACTTTTCCTTGCGTTTATATTATTAAATATTGTATTAAACAATTTAATACACATTTAATCGCTTTTGCATCATATGCAAAATAGTCCCTATCTAAGCTTAAATTATCATATTGCATCAAATGCAATTATCTCTTCTTTTGCATCAAATGCAAATATTCTCCCTAACTAATTTCTACCTATTACTAGACGAAGCATTGCACTCTGTGTGAGACCCTACAGCCTGACCCTTACAACAGGTTGGGCTCGAAGCCCTATACGGCAGTGACCACGAGCAGTGGTTGCCGTCCCTGCTTCAGGAATCATCATTATGTGGTTGACTCATTGACATGAGTATTGTCGGGACCACCTGACTGTTTCCGTGATGAATTCCGTAGTTATAGTCTTTTCGTCTAAATTGTGTCGTGTAGATCAAGTCTGGGGTACGGTCAAACTGTCAACCCAATAACTTGACTCCGGTTAGTTTCTATCGATCTTTTAGTCAATAAATGTTGGACTTCTTCCAACATACTCTGCGCAGAGTTTTTACTAAAGACCGAACTAACTCTACGACACTAACTCCCATTGACCGGGAGAGACGAATCCTCTCTTGGTCATTACTCGCCTCGTACGTTTCAAGTGACACCCAATCAAAAGACCTTTCGACAAGCCTTGCCTCGAAGCTAGGTCAGTTGATCTAAGTGGCACCGTTCATGCACAGGTTTGTCAAAATGACCTCAAGTCAAAAGACCAACTATCCTATCATCACTCAGAGTTATCACTGACAGATTGGTCAATATAACCATATGATAACTCTTAGTGGATCGTTCAGTGAACTCATTCTAATGAGCACCTGTGTCTCGTCTTCGACTTCGCCAAGTCAAACGATCATGAGATCATCGCCACCGCTAAATGGTGAAGACTAAGACACAATGGTCTATCCGATGTTTCGATATCCTTGTCTCGAAACATCTACGACCATGAACCATTTCAGACTTATGCTACAGACGGTCAAACGTTTCTCCATGATCGAGATACTCATCTCGATACACGTTTGACCTTGCATAAAGTCTCAGGACTTTACCTAAGTCGATATCTAATTATAAAATAACTTAGATAAATTATTACCAAACAGCTTACTGTTATTTCGAACAAGATGTTTGTGCTATTCACACAGGAATAAATGGCCTCGAGGGCACCATATTCCTACATCTCCCACTTGCACTCAGGCCCATTTATCTCGATATCTAATATCGTTTTTACACATAAGTTTTTCCGACTTCATGTGATAGAGCCTTCGTGAGTGGATCTGCTAAAACCGTCTACACTATAGACTTAAGGGGTTTCTATGTTTATGTTAGACCAACCATTTGAATCTTATTCAAACAATTCATTTGGTCTGTCGGAATCTATAATATTTTATTTTACTTGGATCTTATCCAGTTTATCGTACCTTACGATAATTATTTAAATTTGTTAATGGTCATTTTAGATGGCTCATATCTATTCTTGATAAAGTATCAAACCTTTTGATTACTTTGTCAAAATGTATGTTCCATCCCTTTGATGATTCGCATGTAATTTTTACGCTCCCACTGACCTTGAAAACTATCTGGCTAATTCATATAAGTTGGTTCGTCTAAATCATATTTAGAAAAACGAACTTATAAGTGAATCCGCAAATTTTCATGGTCAACTTAAGCGTTTTACATCGGCTTTGGTCCGAGTAGATCTGTACACATCTGTTGGCGAAACCGGTTTCATCATAATCCGTTTTAAAGAAATTAGGATGAAAACCGTTCCCGTCCAACATTATTGTACTTCACTATTTTCTTTTCTGTACCAATCTTTCAACTTAAAGATTTACCTGCAGAAAGTGAGGAAGCATTTTCTTTGGCCACGTAAACTAAATTCTGAAATTTATTTACGCACACGGACCTGCATCAAGTTTTAAATCGGAGTTACTACTCCGAATTTCATCCTAGAAGTTGACTAAGTCATCATCAGTTATGATGTCTAACTTGACAATCCGTCTCACGAGATTCGAGTAATAATACAACTTCCTTACTATTGATTTATTGAATATATTATTGATAATGTTCTCATAGAACTTTATCAAAACCTAGGCATTACTATCTGGGACTTAACCCAGAGAGAGGACTTAACTCAGAGTCACTTACAATGGATCACATTAAATCTAATTAAGTGTGATTCATACCTATTAACACACCGATGTGTTAACAGACTTGATCTGAGAGAAAATCACATTTTCTTTTAATTACACAAGATTTTATTTGGCTAAGTATTTGACCATTCGATCTAATCGAATCAGTTTAAATACTTTAGTCATTTCGTTCTTTATTTTATCAGACTTGTGTTTCATCAAGAACACGTGTCTTAGTAAAATATACGAATAACTTATTTTGTTAAAAATAGACTCGGGTACATCAGTATGTATGAGACTGAGTTCAACAACTCATTCTCCCACTGTCTTACAGATGGGTTTTGGCCATTGTATCTAAGAGGCTAAGACTCACAAGTGTCCGTAGACTTCATAATACGAGAGGTCAGACCCCTCTTTATGTGACTTGTGAAGCTTAATCTCTTGATACGGCCTAGTCTAATTTTACTATATAAGTTTGCTACAATCTTGTGTATTTATATATTAACATTTAATATGTATATGGTTATTTACAAATTACTTAACACAAAACATTACTTCAGAAGCAATGTGACGACATTCGTCAAAATGTGTTAAACGTCTTTTGTATAACAACTTATTCCGAAATGTGACATTTAAAATATGTCACGTTTTCATTTCCTCCTACTTATGCCTCTACTAATGATAAATTAAACTAACTTTCTCAATTGACTTTCCGAAGTGCCTTCTTCCTTTTCTAAATCACATTTAGATATCAACATAAATAAATAGCTATGCAAGCAACTTATGTATCCAAACGCTTGAGCTTTGCAATCTTGAGTGTAGCTCAAGAAGTTGCTTGTCTCAAGATCCGGTTGGGATACATAGTCTTGCATCGCTCATGCACTCGTATTCGACTCAAAACGGTTTGATCGAATTTTCGAACTTTGCGGATCAAAATTGTTTGTCCATACAACCTTGAGGGTAGCTCGACAAGTTGTAGGGAGAAACATACTTTGAATGTCCTATATGTTCAAGCTGCCTCATATAGAGACGAGTGACATGTAGCGTTAATTTATTTGTTGGACACAGAACTTAATGAAATCATATTTCTTAAGTCTGTTCTTTTAGAAGGTCATTTAATTTGTCAACGAGAATATAGTTTAATTCTATCAACTAGAATTTAACTTTGATATTCAATTTATCAACCTGTTGACCAATTAACTTATTAAAATATTATATTTTAATTCCTACGGTAAACATAGTCTTGCCCTAGTTTTAGCATATGTTCAATATTAAATATAGGTAGATTGGCTTTTATCTATCTATATCCTCCCACTATTTTTACGAACGTTTTAAAACTTAATAACGAACGATTTAATCGAATTAAAATTAATGGGTAAGAGTTCCAATCACCTTGAGTCTAAACAACCTTGAGTGTAGCTCAACAAGTTGATTGACTCTGCGATCGGAAGATGACTCTTCATCGATCATATCGGATATGACTCTCTTAATCGGTTTTTGCCCCTAGCCATTCGTGATCATGAGTGTGCTCATCCAAATCACAATGTCTAGTCTAGTCGGACCCTTGTTTTCATGTCTAGCCTGACTCGCCCCTCAGCTCGGTGTATGCACGACACGTCGGTTTGGGTCAGGTCTTAGACTACATTTAGGCAGACTACATCGTTAACTTAACTTACGCCGACGCTCGGGGTACGAGACGACGGTTAGGGTCAGTCAAGATTTCATCTTATGTATTTAAGGAGTTGGTTTCTACAGGGTTGCCATGTCACAGCTTGAGTGTATCTCAACAACTATAACACGGGCCCTATAGTTGCTAACCCTTAAAACAAGGAGGGCTACGGCTAATCTTGAAAAAGATCATTAACGTATTTGACTTAGATATAGTCCAGGGTGTCATACAATCATGATTCGCGACATTGCGGTCCAGCGGAACTCAGCCAGGGAATTGACTAAGCCAGGATCACTACCCCTTGGACTAGCAAGGGTTGACCCAGAACTCTTAGCCAAGCACATTGACTGGATCATGGTCCATTGAATGAAGCTTGTCATTTTTGTATGTATGCCATAGACTAAACAGCTTTTATTAACAACTAATTAATCCTATCAACTAGTTGAATCCTTAAATTAAAAATTTTTAGGATTTGTTTAATAACTTTTATTAAGTCCTTATCAACTATAAGGTTCACGTGCTACCCTAATCGTTATTAGGATTTTAATAAATTTTATTAACAACGCTAGAAGCGAAGTCCTTTAATGAAAATTAATTATAACAATTAGAATTTGAAAATTCATTTAAAGGACTACCCTAATCAGGAATTAGGTCTTTAATATTGTTGTTAATGATTTATTAAAGCATAGCATGTCATTAAAATTCAAGTAATAAATTTTAATCATTTTTAATGGCTAACCTAAGAGGTTGTCTTGTGTTATCAAATAAGGGACAAGATTAACAAGCCATAAACAATAAAGCTACACTAATTTATCGCATAAAGATAGTGCACAACTATTTAACATTTAAATATACTAAGTTTATCGCATAAACTATTTCTGCATGCAAACATAAATTTAACAATTAAATTTAAAATATGATTTTGAAATTATTTTATTTTTATCTCATAAAAAAAAACTTAATTTTAAAATCACTAATTTGCATGCTACGTTTAAAAATTTATCGCATAAACATTTAAAGCCTTCAAATCAATTTTACATAAACTTAAAATCATCATTTTAAAATTTTCATGCTTAAAAATTTATCATATAAAAATTTTTAGGCATCCAAAATAAATTTTAAACTTTTTAAAAGTTATCACATAAATTTTAAAACGTCATTTTAAAAATTTCCATGTTCAAAAATTTCAAAGGAAAATTTTAGAACATCTAAAACATTTTTAAAATTTATCTCATAATTTAAAAACATTTTAAATTAAAAAAGTATTTAAAAGCATTAAACACGTTTAATAAAATCGCAGTACCTAGATCGCTACGCAAACCTAGGCTCTGATACCACTGTAGGGGAATTGGGCGTTCCCTTAGGGCACAAAAACTCTAGTCCCGTCCTAAGTCGGACGGAACATAGACAGGAAAATCAAAAGCAGCGGAAGAAAAACAGTTAATCTAAATTAACATGCAAGTTAAAACAATTTTAACTTGGCCCTAAGGTCCAAGACCCTATGCCAAGATCTATGCCGACTTGGGATGGGTCTGACCATCCCAAGAAGGATCTAGCCTACTGCGATTAAATTAAACTAATGCTAATAAACTACTTTAACCACATACCCGAAATCTCAGCCCTGGAGCAGGCGAGATGTTCCGCGCCGTCTTCCGAGCTGCTCCCGTCCCACGCCGAGCCGCTCCTTTGAACCGCTCCCCGAACCGCTCCTCGAACCGCTCAGCATCCCGAGGCGATCAATCCCCGTGCCGCCGAGCCAACCAACCGCCGAAGAAAGTTTCACGCGAGTGAAACCTCCGCCAAGATTTCGGATCCAGAATCCGAACTCCTTTGAGGCTTTGCTAGAGCCCGCAGGAGTAAGGCAGAAATTTTAGGGAGATAGAGAAATATTTAATTTAAGCTAAGATCCGAGCGTGCTCCAACATTTACGAGAGCCGCTCAGATCTAGAGCTTGGGACGAGTTTTGAGAAAGGGGGGAGACCCCTATTTATATAGGCGGCGGACTCTCCCCTTTTCTCAAAATCCGATGTGGGACTAAAATATAGTTAATTTTAAAATCAAGTTAGTTTGCACTTCAAAAGTGCAAACTTCCGTGAATTTTAACTCACTCACCGTTGAGCTTCAAGATCGATACAACCTATCAATACGACAAGCGTTCAACGGTGAACGCATAGGAAAAAACGGTTCGTCAATCGGAGTTCGTTTGACCCTCCAATCGAGTGTCCAAAGATCAGCCCTAGGCTAGTTTTTCACAAAAACGAGCCGTCAAAAGATTCAGCACACTTAGGGTTCAAAACCCTAGAGGTGGGGCCCATGGGTGGACCCCACACATGCCAAAACTGCCCAAATCGCGCCTGGGCAGAGCCCAGGTCGCGCCTGGGCTCGTCCAGCCGCCTGGGTGAGCCCAGGTCCGCGCCTGGGCTCGCCCAGGCGGCCTGGGCGAGCCCAGGCCCGCGCCTGGGCTCTGCCCAGGCGCTGGGCAGAGCCCAGGCGGGCCTGGGCTTGCCCAGGCCCGCGCCTGGGCAGAGCCCAGGCGCGCCTGGGCTTAGCCCAGGCGGGCCTGGGCTTAGCCCAGGCGCCTGGGCTAGCCCAGGCCGAGCCTGGGCTTAGCCCAGGCTTGTGCCTGGCTAGCCCAGGCCGAGCCTGGGCTTAGCCCAGGCAGCGCCTGGGCTAGCCCAGGCAGCCTGTTCTGCCTGGGTCTGATACTTTGGGCTTTTTGGCTTTAACTTGATCATCCGGCGTCCGATTTGGACGCCGTTCGAACCTGGATCTAGACCAGGACATTCCCGTCTTACCCGTGAACTTTTCCTTGCGTTTATATTATTAAATATTGTATTAAACAATTTAATACACATTTAATCGCTTTTGCATCATATGCAAAATAGTCCCTATCTAAGCTTAAATTATCATATTGCATCAAATGCAATTATCTCTTCTTTTGCATCAAATGCAAATATTCTCCCTAACTAATTTCTACCTATTACTAGACGAAGCATTGCACTCTGTGTGAGACCCTACAGCCTGACCCTTACAACAGGTTGGGCTCGAAGCCCTATACGGCAGTGACCACGAGCAGTGGTTGCCGTCCCTGCTTCAGGAATCATCATTATGTGGTTGACTCATTGACATGAGTATTGTCGGGACCACCTGACTGTTTCCGTGATGAATTCCGTAGTTATAGTCTTTTCGTCTAAATTGTGTCGTGTAGATCAAGTCTGGGGTACGGTCAAACTGTCAACCCCAATAACTTGACTCCGGTTAGTTTCTATCGATCTTTTAGTCAATAAATGTTGGACTTCTTCCAACATACTCTGCGCAGAGTTTTTACTAAAGACCGAACTAACTCTACGACACTAACTCCCATTGACCGGGAGAGACGAATCCTCTCTTGGTCATTACTCGCCTCGTACGTTTCAAGTGACACCCAATCAAAAGACCTTTCGACAGGCCTTGCCTCGATGCTAGGTCAGTTGATCTAAGTGGCACCGTTCATGCACAGGTTTGTCAAAATGACCTCAAGTCAAAAGACCAACTATCCTATCATCACTCAGAGTTATCACTGACAGATTGGTCAATATAACCATATGATAACTCTTAGTGGATCGTTCAGTGAACTCATTCTAATGAGCACCTGTGTCTCGTCTTCGACTTCGCCAAGTCAAACGATCATGAGATCATCGCCACCGCTAAATGGTGAAGACTAAGACACAATGGTCTATCCGATGTTTCGATATCCTTGTCTCGAAACATCTACGACCATGAACCATTTCAGACTTATGCTACAGACGGTCAAACGTTTCTCCATGATCGAGATACTCATCTCGATACACGTTTGACCTTGCATAAAGTCTCAGGACTTTACCTAAGTCGATATCTAATTATAAAATAACTTAGATAAATTATTACCAAACAGCTTACTGTTATTTCGAACAAGATGTTTGTGCTATTCACACAGGAATAAATGGCCTCGAGGGCACCATATTCCTACCGATCATCAGTCTTGTGGATTTTGTGGGAAGACTGGGTATGAGCAGCGGGATTGCAAGTTTAGGCATGGGTGATGCTTTACATGTGGTCAGGCTGGGCACATCAGTAGGCAGTGTCCTCAACAGGGACAGACTTCATGTTCTGGGGCACCAGTGGCAGTCCGGCCTGTGCAGCAGTAGCAGAGGACCCTTCCGTCGGCTCCACAGAGGCTTCCACTGCCAACTCCACCAACGCCTGGTGTAGTGACTCAAAGAGGACCACCTAGGCCTCCACAGCAGCAGCAGTAGACTCACAAGAGAGCGGCGTCGAGGCGTCAGGCTTTCACCATGACGGCTGTCGAGGCAGAGGACACCAGTCGTGTTATCACTGGTACCCATTTTCTTTTTAGAGTTGAATGCTTTGTTATTTTTATTATAGTATGTTATGTTTGTGGTTGTGATTAGGAAGATTAGATTCTTATGTTAGTTTGTGTTTATCCTCTTAGCTGTTATTAGAGTAGCTTCATTCCACGCCTTGTCGCTTTTTGATTCGGGAGCATCCCATTACTTCCTGTCTCGGCAGTTTGTGACTAGGAATTCATTAGTAGTAGACTCCTTTGCTTCTAGTTGGAACATCCATACAAGGAATGGAGTGATCCGTAGTTCTTCGGGATACCGACAGTGTCTTGTTGAGATTTATGGACGCAGGCTGTATGCAGATTTCTTAGTGATGGAGATACCTCATTTTGAAGCAGTATTTGGGATGGACTGGTTAGGGATGTTGTATGCCACTATAGATCGTAGGCTCAGGAACATAGTGTTTCGGATTCCTGATCATCCTGAGTTTGAGTTTTTTAGTGGTAGTAGTTCCCTTGGACCATTGAAGTTTAAGGCCAGTCCAGTAGAAGTGATGATGGAGATGGATGCTGAACCTGTATTACCGAGGGTAGTCCGGGATTTTATTGATGTCTTTCCAGACGATATCTATGGACTTCCTCCGGATAGATCATTGGAGTTCACCATCGATCTGATTCCAGGTGCTCAACCGATTGCGAAGGCTCCATACCGTATGGCTCCTCCAGAATAGCAGAGCTTCGTAGTCAGTTGAAGGATTTGTCAGAGCGTGGTTTGATTCAGCCAAGTGTTTCACCATGGGGTGCGCCAGTGCTTTTGGTGAACAAGAAGGATGGATCTTGAAGGATGTGCATTGACTACCGGAGTTGAATAAAGTTACTGTGAAGAACAAGTATACTCTTCCTATGATTGATGACATCTTTGATCAGTTGGGTGGATCGTGAGTGTATTCAAAGCTGGATTTGAGAAGCGGGTATCATCAGGTGAAGGTCAAAGGATCAGATGTTCCAAAGACTGCATTTAGAACCCGATATGGTCATTATGAGTTTTTAGTGATGCCTTTCGGTGTTACTAATGCACCAGCCACATTCATGAGGTAGATGAACCAAGTCTTCTATGAGTACTTGGATAAGTTTGTGGTCATCTTCATAGATGATATCATGATATCTTGGTGTACTCGAGATCAGATCATGCCGAGCACCTGAGGATAGTCCTCGGGACTCTAAAGCAGCACCAGTTATATGCTAAGTATAGCAAGTGTAAGTTTTGGTTGACCAAGGTTGCTTTTCTGGGACATGTTGTATCTGGAGATGGTATAGCTGTAGATCCAGAGAAGGTTGTTGTAGTAAAGAAGTGGCCAGTTCCTAAGTCAGTAACAGAGATCAGAAGTTTCTTGGGATTGGTTGGGTACTACAGGAAGTTTATCAAGGATTTCTCTAAGATCGCGACACCGATGACTCATCTAACCAAGAAGAATGTTGCTTACAATTTGTCAGAGGAATGTCAGTGAGCATTCGATGTACTGAAGCATAGATTGATCACTGCACCTGTCCTGACGATTCCAGATCATACAGGTGAATATGAGATTTACTGTGACGCATCAGGCAGAGGATTGGGATGTGTTCTCCATCAACATGGTAGGGTAGTAGCTTATGCTTCTAGATTGTTGAAGACTCATGAGAGGAACTATCTTATGCATGACTTGGAGTTAGCAGCAGTGGTGTTTGCATTGAAGTTGTGGAGGCATTTTCTTCTGGGTGAACATGTAAAGATATACACAGATCACAAGAGTTTGAAGTACGTGTTCACTTAGAAAGAGCTGAATATGAGGCAGTGCAGATGGCTTGAATTGATGGCTGATTATGATGTCGACATCCAATATCACCCTAGGAAAGTCAACGTAGTGCCTGATGCTCTTAGTCATATGCCGACAGTGATGATGTTGACAGTTCAGAGGGAACTTTGGGGTGATATTCGACAGTTGGAGATTGACGTTGGCTTACCTGGCTCATCAGTGGTGATGATGAACTTGAAGATTCAATCTGATTTGGTTGAGAGGATTAAGGCAGCTCAGTCTGGAGTTGCGAAGTTGAAGAAGATTCGAGAGCAGACAGAAGCCGGACTTCGTAATGATTTCTGTGTTCATGAAGATGGATCTCTGCATTTTGGGAGCAGGATCTGTGTGCCATCAGGTGACATTCGGGACGACTGTTGAAGGAAGCTCATAGCTCACCTTATTCTATCCATCCTGGAGGCACCAAAATGTATCGTGATCTACGAAAACATTTTTGGTGGCACGTCATGAAGCGTAGTGTGGCTAGAAGTGTGGCTTCATGTTTGACATGTCAGCAAGTCAAGGCCGAACATCAGAGAACGGCAGGACTTCTGCAACCTCTTCCAATTCCAGAGTGGAAGTGGCAGCATGTGACGATGGATTTTGTAACTGGCTTACCTCGTACTTCTCGAGGACATGATGCTATTTGGGCAATCGTTGACCGATTAACCAAATCAGCTCACTTCATACCATTTCGAGTCGGCCAGTTAACAGACCATCTTGCTAAGAGATATATGGAGGAGAGATTCATTATTTTGTTTCTATTTGTTTATTATTGGTCTAGATTCTGATTAGTCATGTATGCAGGAAATCGTAAGACTCCACTTAGTACCTGTAAGCATAGTCTCCGACCGTGATACAACGTTTACGTCTCATTTTTGGAGAAGTCTGCATGCTAGCTTGGGAACTCAGCTGAATTTCAGCACTGCGTACCATCCTCAGACAGACGGTCAGTCGGAGAGGACAATTCAGATTCTAGAAGATATGCTGAGAGCGTGCATGCTGGATTTCAAGGGATCTTTGGATGAACATTTACATCTGGTATAGTTCCCCTACAATAACAGTTATCAAGCCAGCATAGGCATGGCACCATTTGCAGCCTTGTATGGAAGGAAGTTCCGATCTCCTCTCAGTTGGGATGATGTTGGAGATCGTGAATTGTTGGGCCCGGATATGATCGTTGAAACCATAGATGTTGTGAGAGTCGTCAGAGATAATCTTCACATAGCTCAGGAGTGTTATAAGCACTGGGCAGATGCGAAGAGGCGACACTTGGAATTTCAACCTGGAGAGTTAGTATTTTTGAAGATCTCGCCGACACGAGGGCTAATTCGTTTTGGAAGACGTGGAAAGCTGAGCCCAAGATATATCGGACCTTTTGAAGTTCTGGCACGTGTTGGAGAAGTGGCTTACAGAATTGCCTTGCTAGCATCTCTTGAGGGAGTGCATAATGTGTTTCATATATCGTAACTCAGGAGATGTGTTGGAAATCCTGATCATGTCGTTGACTTCTCTGAGATCGAATTGCAACCAGACTTGACTTGTGATTAGCAGCCTATGGCCATTCTAGACCGGAGGCAGAAGATGCTGAGGAAGATGTAGATCAACCTAGTGAGGGTTATGTGGCACCGAGAGTCACCAGGGGAGTCTACCAGGGAACTCGAGGATGAGATGAGAGAGAAGTACCCTCACTTGTTTGTCTGATGTAATTTTATTTGTATGTGATATGATGCATAGAAAGTTTTTCTCCCTTAATTTGAAATTCCGAGGACGGAATTTATTTTAAGGGGATAGAATGTAATGACCCTAATTTCTATATACGTGTATTTGTACGTATTTTTGATGTAGATGCGTCCGTATATTTTTGGGAGTATGCCTGTATTTTTTTTTAATTATTTTGGTGGAGGAATTATTTTTAAATAGATTTAAACCCATTATGGATATTAGAGAATAAGGGTATTTGGAAGAAATACTATGTATTTAAGGGTATGGTGTATTTCACCATGTGTTCTTATTTGCCTAAAAATTTTAATTCTTAATTTTGTTGCCATGACACCTAGTATGGCAATGTGTCATATGGTTAACTTAATTAAGACACTTGGCTCACTTTTTGACTAAATGAGAGGAGGAGAGGATTTTAGGGATTCCTAAAAACTAGGCATGAAAAACAAAATCAAAAAAAAAGAAACGAAAAACCCATTTTTCATCCTCCCATTTTCTGCCTCACCTCCCCTTAGGGCCGGCTGAAATTGCTCCTCCTCCCTTGCCACCATTTGCTCCTCCTTACTCCTCCCATCACCACCTATTTCTCCTCCCACTCCACCACCAACAACCACTCACTTCCCTCATCATTTCAACACCAAAAATTAGCCTAAATTAGCCCAAAAATCAAACTTTTGGAGGCCAAACTAGAAGCTTGATTTGGAGGAAGCCCAAGCTCTACAAGGAGAAGAAGGGCCCAAGATTTAATTTGGAGGACTTTTACAAGGTAGGAACCTTAAACACTTAGTAGAGTTTAGTTTAGGAATGGTTTTCTCATGAATTTAGTAAGTGAAATAATTTGGTGTTAAAATTAGGATGAGTTTCATATGTTGAGTTAGTAAGCCAATGTTAGCAAATTTTAGTTTTTGTTATGATTCATATGTTAGTAAGAATCAATTTTTGTACTCATTTGTTGCATGAAGTTTCTTGTAGTTTCAAATTAATGTGCTTGTTCTCATGATGTAACACTCAAGATTAATATTAGTAAATCATGTTGTAAAATGGAGAGAATAAGAATTATGTTAGCTTGCTAAAAATGATGCTAATTGGTAGTTGTGATGTGTAGAGAATTATTCACATGCTAGTTTCAATTTTAATATGAAGTTGCAAGTATGTAGTTGTATTTGTGTGTGATATATATTAAATATTATCCCTTTTTGTAAGTGGAATTATATTGAGGATTTGCAATTGTCATCATCTTATTCTCATGCTAGTATTGACATGTTAATTGTGGCTTTTAAACATGTTAGAACTAGATTTAGAAAGGAAATGAGTTGCTGGAATTTTTGTTGCAGCAGAACAGTAACTTGTAAAATTCGTAGAAACTAGTAGAAAAATCAGAAAAATAGAATTAAGGACACTACGAAAAATTAGAGAAAATTTCCTACAAATTTGAAGAGAGGACAAGAGCCAATTCTGACTGCAATTAGGGTAACAGAGCCAATCTTTCTGGTGTGACAGTTTTGGGCAGATTCTTGTGTTAACTTGCTTAGAAAATGTAATGTTGTATTAATATCTTGAATTGAATTTGAACAATGTTGATGATATATCATTATTATGCTCTTGAGATATGTTCTTATGATGATGCTTCATATGTTATGATTCATGTAGAAAATTTATGATGATGAAAATTTGTGCAAGTATGAAATGAAAGCGGTAGTCGAAACCGTTAAAGAATCATTGCTGAAACAATGATGTATTACGTTTAAAACTGAGAGTGAGATTGAGAGTTTGACATCGGTGTTCTCGGTCCATTCTTGAAATGGGTGAGACTCCAGATGTGGGTTTGGGGGAAACACAGATAAATTGTAGGTGTTAAGGAGCGGACGTAGTTTGATTTCTTACTCGCTTCGTCACTCCCGGAAGGGGGAGTTGACTAAAGTTAGAGAGGCCGTCGGTGCGCTCATGACGCACCAGGACGGTAAATAATGGTTTTCTTCGTTTGTCTGACAGACAAAACGAGATGAGTCTCACTCCGGTACTTTGTCCAGTCGGGTACGGAGTTACGAGAGGCCCCTCCAGTGCTCGTGTCGCTGGAGTGGTACCACTTTTCACCCACCCTGGGTGAAGTCCGCTCTCTTAGCAGCCTATGGTTTATCCGGGTTCCAAATACAGAAAAACATTTAATTTTACTTAATTTAATCATTTATTACTTCAGTTCTGTTCACTATTGTTTACTTTTAGCACTTATACTCTGTTTTTAATTTCTGCGTAAATATGTGATGATGTGACACTTGTTGTTGGTTCGTTAGTTAGGAAGACCAGTTCTAAACTGGGTTCTACTAGGGTGTTAGGAGTTCCTACTGGGTCACGCGTTGACGTGTCCCATCCCGTGGTTTATAGGTACGAGTCTCGAGCAGTCAGCGGGTGTCCCGGAGACGTAGGCCGATACTTGTACAGCTGAGGTAGAGCCTACGGGCGTCCTCATTCCGTTAGACTTCCCAGGTTTAGATTAGCGGGTGTGTTGTACCGGGTGGACTTTTGTACTTTTGGTTTGGGGGTTTCTACTTTTTGTTGTACCCGCTTTTTGTACCCCCGTTGTACAGCTGATGCTTGTATGTATATAAACTTATGAAAGTGATGTAATGTAAGTTCTATGTTGTTGTATTTACTTTTCAGTATTGTGTTTTATTTTCTGTTGGAGCACTTTTCTTATTCTCTGTGTACCATTCCAGTGATATCGTAGTGGACCGCTCATTATTTTATATTAAACCATAAAAAAATGCCTAGTAGTATTTAGATAAGAGGGCTCGAAGCCTGAGTCTGAATACTACGGAGACCTCGTCAGCTATGCTCCCCGTACTTGGGTGAGCGGGGCGTGACAGGTTTTTGTGGTGGCCCATGCAGGTCAGCTCACACTGCGATACACGTAAGAATAGTACAAGTAAGCTCCAACATTATAATTCACAATTTTGGTACTGAATGTTGTTTCCCTGTTCATTCTTGTAGAATGGATCCCGGGAATGGATTGTCTGAGAACAAGATCCCCTGCTTCTGATGCTGCATCGTCTGAGGCTTCCCTGATGGGGAAGATTCCGATAGGGATTCTGGAGCATATGTAGCAGATGGAGGATAGGGTGGCTAGTGGTGCGCCACCGAAGCCAGTGGGTATCAGGCAGTTTAGAGATTTGCACCCGAGGTCCTTTTCAGGCAAGGAGAGTCCTCTGGAGGTGGACGAGTGGATCTGGCATTCTGAGGACGATTTGGAGGCTATTGGATACCCGAGAGATAAGTGGGTGGATGTGACGTGCGTTTATATTTCATATATTCACGCACGTCTTCTTTTGTGTTTTTCCGTTATTTTCCGTTGTCTCGTATCCGTTTTCTCTTATTTTTTTGTTTTCTTTCACTTCTCCATGTTTTTACATGTTTGTAGGAGTTTGCCAGCGTAGGGGACATATAACGAAGATATCATAAGTCCCCGAAGCAACGGGAGGAGTCACACGTGATCCATGGGGTCAAATGACGAAGATCGCCATCTTTCAGCCCCAACCCGATCGGTTGGACACAGCCAACCGATCGGGTGATGCACGCGTGCACCACCCGGACAGCAACTGTAGCGATGCGAGCACCATGAGACCGGGCCGCCGACCGGTTCAACCCAACTTTCCTCTCTGGAAATTGGAGCTGACATCCAACCGATCGGGTGATCTACACCCGATCGGTTCATCTGTAGCCGTTTCCTCGAAGTGATGACCCGGAGAGCTCACCCGGCCGCCAGCAGACTGTGACAAAACTTTCGAAGTCTCTGTCTTTTGGGCAAAAATTCCAACCGATCGGTTCACCCGATGAGCTCAAGATCCAAACGACGAGCAGCTTCCGCCAACCGACCGTATCGCCTGATCAGGTGAAATTTTGAAGCTTGCTGCCGAAGTTCGCAGCAGGTCACTCGATCGGGTGATTCTTCACCCGATTGGTTGATGTCGTTTTCTATATATAGAAGCCCTAGGTTTCCAGAAAACGGGAGTTGTTATTTTTGTTGTTTTCTCTCCATTTTGTGACGGCTAGAATTTATTTGATATTTGTAAGTTGTCTCATCTTTACCAAACTGTAGTATAGTGTTATTTGCATTGCTCTTACTACTTTTCAATCACTTGATCATTTTTCTAACGGTCGATTTTCATTTAGAACGCTTTTTAGCAAATATGTGTGAGTAGTTCCCAAATCTGGGATTTTGGTGGAAACCCATTCGTGTGTTCTCCCTAATGCGTCCATAGGACTAGGAAATCGATAGGGATTAGGAATCTATCGGTTACGCGGGGTGTTTCATTGCCATCGACGGGAAAAAGACCGCCTTTGACCGTTGGGTCAAGGGGGAATAAACTTGGCGATTGACTCCCTAGCCATAGCTCACGCCCTTAGCGTAGACGTCGAATCCTAGCGCGCGGGAGCGGCAGGATGAGATGTTGAGAGTTATCGTTGCGAGCTTAGTGCTCCCAGATTCGGTAAGTGTTAATGGACATGGGAATGCCCACTGACCGAACCCAGGAAGTCAGGCGTATCATCCTGGGCACCGACCGGAATATCGGGCCCATGGGATGCTGGTATCACTCTTAGAGGCAACGTCTCACCTTTAGACCCTAATTCCGATCGTTATCCCATCCGTTGGCCGTATTGACGAGAATCGCATGATAGGGTGGAAACCGAAGTCCCGGGTTTCCCTTTATATTGTTTATCCCTCGCATTCTATTTCCGTGACAACCCATCTACCGATTCGGGCTAGCTCACCCATGGGGTGAATCCGGTCCTTTCTGACACAAGCACAACCACGCCTCCCTGAGTTCGACCCCTAAGCCACACTACAACACCATGTGCTTGCGGTTATAAATCATGCAACAAAATCTATAAATGCAACAAAACATAACTACTTACGTCTAAGCACAATACATACCTACATACGAGCACATACACATACGTACTAATATATGGGTCACTCAATAGGCCTACTCACTTATCTAGACGTTCACATAGATTTACCAATCATTTTATTTCAACCATTACAAGTATCTCTAACTACGTACACTCCATTAGATATCCCGACACTAACTCTTACATACACATGCAATTCCTAGTATGGTATAGCTAACCGTTACACACAAATCTATAAATGCTAACACACAAACAACTTCATAATATCACGAATAACTCCGAGTATATATATATATATATATCACACAATAGGCAAGCATCAATATACTATAGGGGTACACTCATTCAAGCCCACGTACACAACTTAAGTACGTGCACAACGACTACATCACAAGGTCCAAGGGCCTACTAACAACTTAGAGTTGACACAGACATTGACGGGCGCTAAAGCCTAAGCAATGAAGGGAGGTCGAGGTCGAAAGCGTGTAGAGGGAAGGATCGATAAGCACGAGTTCAGATAGGACGAATACAATGAGACAGCTTGGTTAGGTGAAACAGTGATTCACTGGTGAATGTTTATGTCGGGGAAAGGGAGATGTAGTGATACTTATATAGGATTGAGAAATGAAGTAACATAAGCTAAAATACGCGAAATTTGAAAACTGTTGTACTTCAAAAGTTGGAATTCTCGTCTGTATAAAAATATTTGGAGGTCGATAAAACGAGTTGTTCAAAATAAGTTTGAGTCGAATATTCATAATAAGAGAAAGTGTTTTATTGGCTTATCGAAAATCATTAAGAAAAGGAAGTAAATCATTCACACGAACATTAAGGACGTAGTTTTTAGAAAATATTATACGGCGGTAATTTAATATAATTTTGGCAAAATTTTAGAAATTCAAAGATGAAATTAAAGTAACTGAAGAATTTAAGCTCGTGTTAAACGCTTTCAAAGTCTTTAAGCCAGGGAAAGGAAATTTAAAATGATCAATATTGGAACTACTTTTAGAGGAACCAGGATGTGCCAAAAAATAAAACTGGTTTACCCAAAGCTCTTAGCATACGAGCACAATGAGCCTGGTACGGGTATAAAAATAATTGAAATTCCATTTAGTCTAGAAATATTTCTAAAAGCATGTATGGTGAGCGGAAAGATAATAATAATAACTTAGTAGTAGAATTATCAAAATTGATAGCAAAGCTTTAAAATCAAATCATGGAGGGTCTAAACCAGGAAGTGGTTATGAAATAGTAATTTTACAAAAATCTGAAATAGAGAAAACGTCGAGCATAAAATTGACTTGCTGAAAGTTGAATTTCCATGTGACTTGAAAAGTATATTAAAAGTAAGCGCGATGTGTCATTTGAATGGCATAAATAAGAATGGAAATTACAAGTTGAATTGGTCAAAATAAAAGTACGGTTCAGAATAAAATTAATATATGAAAGGAAAGTGTATTTTCATATGTACAAAAGTGTAGGCTGGGAAAATACCATAAGCTAGTATTCAAAATTTCGACAAAAGTTTTAAGAATTCAAGTCAACGAAGGAGTATGAAATATAAGATATATATATTAAAAATTGAGCAAATTTAAACTTAGGGAAAGAAGAAATCGAAAAATACTTTCAGAAGATTCAAGGTTTGTAATGGAGAGGTTCGAAAATTGACGACGATCGTCATGAGGCAATCTCGTGAATCGAGGCAAGGAAATTGGTCGGATGATCAAAACATACATACGCCTAGGATATGAATCAGGAGAATATACGAGGAAACTCCTACGGTCGACCAACTAAAGATTAAGAACTAAACGCTAAGACTTTCTAAGGAGCTAGACGGTAATGAACTGCGTTCAGCTTGGTCCGAAATCGATGAATCCAAACGAACGACTAAAGGGAAATTCTAGAAGTCTAATATGGTCAGAGTTAGATAAGAACCACTAAGGTAACTCATACGACGATTAAATCAATTGCTAGCAGGGAGTCTAACTAACAATCAGGGCCTCTATCTAGCAAACACCGACGTCTAACTAAGTCTTCTTACCACCTAGTGTCATAAGAAAACGACTAGACTCAGGGCTTATGACTCGGATGTTGCAATTTATTTAATGGACATTCCGTTATTATCGTTGTTTCGTTAATTCGCATTGCAAGACGGGACCTGCATGAGCCACCAACAAAACCTGTCACGCCCCGCTTCCCAAAAATATGGAGGCGAAGCGTGAGAAGGTCCGCTCAGACTTGAAGCTGCAAAGCTGTAAGTCCGATAAGCGTCAATCAACTTTAAATAGCAGGTCCTTGCAACGCGAACGAAACAAAGATAATAATAAAGAAATGAGATAAAAGAGATATCTCAGAATATCCATAAAATAAGTTTCAACATCACAGAAAAAGCCACCAGGCTGAAAAGAAAAAGAGTCTAAAGGCCCAAACATGGCCAACAAAAGTACAAAGTACAAAGTATAGGTGCCACGCACCGACAACTAACAGATGGCCTAAAACAAAAGGGAGCTTAGTAAAGACTCAAAGAATGGTCACCGGTGTCCACAAAACTCCTCGGCAAAAGTAGGCTCTGGCTCAACGTCAGCAAACACCTCGTCCTTAGCTACGGTCACTGGCTCAGGGTCTAATATGTGACACCCAAAAGAGCAAGGGGCACATGTCAGTAAGTCTACAAGAGGCTTGTGCAAGGAAACTGAAAGTAGGTAAAAGTAAAGCAACCTAGCAGTTCTAGCATGATGCAATGACATGGCAGTTAAAGTAAGAGTGCAACAAGTAAAGTAAAGTAAAGTAAAGTACGAGCATGTCATTTAAACATGACATGGATGACAAGTTTTACATGAATCATTCACAAAGATAAGTACAAGTCAAGTAAGCACCTCGTGCACAGAGATTACGCCTTTTGGCTAGAGTGGCTGATCGGGCCAACTCCTAAGCTCAAGTGATCATTTATCCCTACCCCTCCACGTGTATCGGGCATTGGCTTTTGACCAACACATGAGGCCCGCTTCTGGATCACGAGCCAGGAAGTGTTTTAACATGATGGCCTAGGCGTGCACCTAGCCGGTCAAGGAAGTACAAGTATTGTAGCGTGTGCTACGAATGCAACAATCACTTGGATGGCATGTAGGATGCAATGCATGGCAGTTAAAAGTACGTACAGTTAAGGAATTTAAATGTGACAGATATCAATGCATGCATGACATGGCAGGGTGACGGATCTAGCTTCGTTGTCAAGCTAGACCCTAAAAGTGCGTCTAGACAGCTATCATTTCACTGTCTAGTCTCTTTTACGCTAAAAACAAGGAAGTGGCCTAAAAACATGGCCCTACACAAGAGTTGGCAAGTTTCACTTGCCTGTAAATATAACGTCTGAGCACACCGACCAACGAGTCCAAAGTCACAATATCCTATGTGCACAAGTCCACCGGCCTACATCCGTTTTATTAATCTTGATTAGTGAGTTCTAAAACATTTAAAATACTTTAAAAACGTTGATTTTAGTCTTGATTAGCAGGCAATTGGGTTGGGAGTCCTAGGGGTGCAAAGCGTTACCTCAACACGACACGAAAGCTACACTGGTGTCGGGTAGCGACGCCAGGGGTTGGAATAAAAAGATCGCGCTCCAAGTCCTGATTCCAATATAGATTCCTCGTTGGAAAGTTCAGAGCAGCAACCGGAGCAACGAATCCAGATTCTAAAGCTAGCACGTGCGCCGACGGGCTACGACGTGTCGCAACGTCGTACGCGGAAAATCGTCGGAGAGAAAGCACCTAGGTGGGGCCCACAGTAGTCCTAGGGACCAATAAGGGACCCACAATACCTCCGGAGAACTTGGGGGGCCCACAATGGCAAGTGGTGCGATGGGTGCGGGGTTGCGACGAATGGCTCTCGGTCGGACACAGCCAAATGCGGGGGTCGGGCTCGATCAGACACGGGGGAACGGCGCTGCACAGCTGCGGGTGTGGTGCGGGGCTTGGCGCTCTCGGTCGGTGTGGAGGGAAGTCTCGGTCGGGTGCTGCGGATGCGGGGGTTTGGGTGCTGCAACGTTGCAAGCGTTGCAACGTTACGGAGAGCGGGCGTGAGCGGGCGGCTGCCTCGGTTAGACACGGGGCGGAGCGAGGGCTTGGAGCGGGGCTGTGCGGGGCGGGGCGGGGCGTGCGGAGTGGGCCAAGCTCTCGGTCAGACCGAGAGCTCCTCTCGGTCGGAGCGGGAGAACGGAGCGGGCGGCTGCAGCGGGGTGCGGACGGAGCTTGGTGCGGGCTTGGGCGTCGGTCAGGGCGGGGAAACGGGGGCTGTTTCCTCGGTCGGTGCGGGGGTTGGTGCAGCAACGTTGCGACGAATCGTCGCAACGTGAATTTTGGGTTTTGGAAGCGGCTAGGGTTATTTTCTTGCGAAAATAGGTCTTCGTAAAGGTTGTTTATATAGTGTAGATGGGTTGACTTGGTCTAGGGCTAATCCTAATGGGATTAGGAGTTTAAAATAATTTAAAATTCAAATCTCACCCTCTCCAACTCACCCAAGGCTTGGGTGCGGCCCAAATGAGCTGGAATTTGGCTCAAAAATTATTCAAAACGTTTTAAACTTAAATAAATTTTATTTGGTCGAAATTAATTTAAAACCTAGCTTTTAAAAATATTTTAAACCTTGTTAAAAATATAA
Organism: Scilla litardierei; assembly: GCA_030789695.1. Taxonomy (NCBI): domain Eukaryota; kingdom Viridiplantae; phylum Streptophyta; class Magnoliopsida; order Asparagales; family Asparagaceae; genus Scilla; species Scilla litardierei. Next base: position 464,815,408 of record CM061142.1, read on the forward strand.
AGTAGGTCAAATGAGATCCAAAAATTATAAAATAAATATCGTGGTGATCGTGGTGACGAAAGAAAGCTAACTAAAAAGACGGTTCTCAATTTCGACGTCGGACGACGAAACTAATAATAGAAACGTCTCCTGTCAAAAGTGAAAATCGCCACGTCTCATCGAATAAGATTAAATTGTGGGAAAACGACTCGAGAAATGTCGTTCCAAACTAGTGCCACTATTTAATACTCTCAGAGACGTTCACAACGGCATATCACACTAAAGTGTTCACAAACAAACAAAGTCTAAAATAAACACGTGCACGGTCAAAAGCACGTGCACGAACAGAGTACAACGAAAAGTGGTCGTTACATCCTCCCCACCTTAGAATAAAGTCCGTCCTCGGACTTTCTAACATATCTAATCGTTCTAGTAACTACCCCAATCATGTCACATTATAATTCAAACCAGGTATAGTCATTACAAGTGCTTATATACGCACTAGGTAGTCAAGCATTAACACTACCATCATGTATATAGATAGATATATATTCACGTACGTTATACACTTATACCTATTATAGTCAGTCAATTTCATACATGTATTTCAATCATATACATATACGTACCTCCCTTATATAACTACTACCTTCCTAGCACAAAACAATAGTTCAGATACTCACATAAGGGTAGTCTCATTCTTAGCAAATATAATCATTACTCTACGTATAGATAACTACCTATGCACAAAACCAACATAGGTATACGACTCCCTAATATTTCCTAGTGTACATCCAACACCAAACACATCAACTCATGTAGTCACACCATACCATTATTAATCAAGTTTCACTATATCTAATATATATATTCACCACTACTATAGTTTCACAATATATAGCCATTCAAATGTATGCAAATATTTCACCATATATTCACATCACATACGGTCCTATAACTGTATTTACGACACGTCACATATTCCATAGTCACCTAATAACTATAACTAAGCACATACTTACCCGTGCATGGTGCACACCCATACACGCTAACATTTCATTTACATACACCAATCATACCATCATATATCCAGTACATCTACACACCTAGTTTAGCTAGCACATATCCGTTCACACAGGCAAGTCCTTAGTAAATAGCTATACCTCAAGACCAACACCTATAACTATATACTGGTATAGCGACTCACAATCTTGTGCGTAGCACAACCAGGCACAAACACTCCTACCATTATACATACATCAAGCATTGCTATATTCAAGCTTCAGACATACATAACAATATACTTAGAGTATACCCACTCAAGCTTGAGTGAGACTCAATACACATATCCGAATATTCTATATACGTAACACGGCATTTATACCTATACCAGTACCACTCCAATATATATATGTCTACCAATACAACCATATACATTCCATAAGTCAATCACACTTAATATTTAGTCAGGTAACGCCCACATAGTTCAATCACTCTATATACCATAATAATACAGACATCAGCACACGTATAATTATAATACACTCCCTAATACATACGCATTCATCGTATAGTCACACACATGTAACATATATATTCACACCATAGCCTACTACCTATAATTAGTATACCAACACCTATACATACATAGTTAAGATGTGCAATAGTCGTGTATACCTCACGGTATGCACGCATACAACATCCCGTAAAAGCAAGCAATACCAATCAAAATTATAATCCTACTACCATATGTATACCTCCAATATATTCATGCAACAAAACATAACTACTTACGTCTAAGCACAATACATACCTACATACGAGCACATACACATACGTACTAATATATGGGTCACTCAATAGGCCTACTCACTTATCTAGACGTTCACATAGCTTTACCAATCATTTTATTTCAACCATTACAAGTATCTCTAACTACGTACACTCCATTAGATATCCCGACACTAACTCTTACATACACATGCATTCCTAGTATGGTATAGCTAACCACACACAAATCTATAAATGCTAACACACAAACAACTTCATAATATCACGAATAACTCCGAGTATATATATATATCACACAATAGGCAAGCATCAATATACTATGGGGGTACACTCATTCAAGCCCACGTACACAACTTAGGTACGTGTACAACGACTACATCACAAGGTCCAAGGGCCTACTAACAACTTAGAGTTGACACAGACATTGACAGGCGCTAAAGCCTAAGCAATGAAGGGAGGTCGAGGTCGAAAGCGTGACGAGGGAAGGATCGATAAGCACGGGTTCAGATAGGACGAATACAAGGAGACAGCTTGGTTAGGTGAAACAGTGATTCACCGGTGAATGTTTAGGTAGGGGAAAGGGAGATGTAGTGATACTTATATAGGATTAAGAAATGAAGTAACATAAGCTAAAATACGCGAAATTTGAAAACTGTTGTACTTCAAAAGTTGGAATTCTCGTCTGTATAAAAATATTTGGAGGTCGATAAAACGAGTTGTTCAAAATAAGTTTGAGTCGAATATTCATAATAAGAGAAAGTGTTTTATTGGCTTATCGAAAATCATTAAGAAAAGGAAGTAAATCATTCACACGAACATTAAGGACGTAGTTTTTAGAAAATATTATACGGCAGTAATTTAATATAATTTTGGCAAAATTTTAGAAATTCAAAGAATGAAATTAAAGTAACTGAAGAATTTAAGCTCGTGTTAAACGCTTTCAAAGTCTTTAAGCCAGGGAAAGGAAATTTAAAATGATCAATATTGGAACTACTTTTAGAGGAACCAGGATGTGCCAAAAAATAAAACTGGTTTACCCAAAGCTCTTAGCATACGAGCACAACGAGCCTGGTACGGGTATAAAAATAATTGAAATTCCATTTAGTCTAGAAATTTTTCTAAAAGCATGTATGGTGAGCGGAAAGATAATAATAATAACTTAGTAGTAGAATTAGCAAAATTGATAGCAAAGCTTTAAAATCAAATCATGGAGGGTCTAAACCAGGAAGTGGTTATGAAATAGTAATTTTACAAAAATCTGAAATAGAGAAAACGTCGAGCATAAAATCGACTTGCTGAAAGCTGAATTTCCATGTGACTTGAAAAGTATATTAAAAGTAAGCGCGATGTGTCATTTGAATGGCATAAATAAGAATGGAAATTACAAGTTGAATTGGTCAAAATAAAAGTACGGTTCAGAATAAAATTAATATATGAAAGGAAAGTGTATTTTCATAGGTACAAAAGTGTAGGCTGGGAAAATACCATAAGCTAGTATTCAAAATTTCGACAAAAGTTTTAAGAATTCAAGTCAACGAAGGAGTATGAAATATAAGATATATATATTAAAAATTGAGCAAATTTAAACTTAGGGAAAGAAGAAATCGAAAAATACTTTCAGAAGATTCAAGGTTTGTAATGGAGAGGTTAGAAAATTGACGACGATCGTCATGAGGCGATCTCGTGAATCGAGGCAAGGAAATTGGTCGGATGATCAAAACATACATATGCCTAGGATATGAATCAGGAGAATCTACGGGGAAACTCCTACGATCGACCAACTAAAGATTAAGAACTAAGCGCTAAGACTTTCTAAGGAGCTAGACGGTAATGAAATGCGTTCAGCTTGGTCCGAAATCGATGAACCCAAACGAACGACTAAAGGGAAATTCTAGAAGTCTAATATGGTCAGAGTTAGACAAGAACCACTAAGGTAACTCCTACGACGATTAAATCAATTGCTAGCAGGGAGTCTAACTAACAATCAGGGCCTCTATCTAGCAAACACCGACGTCTAACTAAGTCTTCTTACCACCTAGTGTCATAAGAAAACGACTAGACTCAGGGCTTATGACTCGGATGTTGCAATTTATTTAATGGACATTCCGTTATTATCGTTGTTTCGTTAATTCGCATTGCAAGACGGGACCTGCATGGGCCACCAACAAAACCTGTCACGCCCCGCTTCCCAAAAATATGGAGGCGAAGCGTGAGAAGGTCCGCTCAGACTTGAAGCTGCAAAGCTGCAAGTCCGATAAGCGTCAATCAACTTTAAATAGCAGGTCCTTGCAACGTGAACAAAACAAAGATAATAATAAAGAAATGACCTGTGACACCCAAAAAGAGCAAGGGGCACATGTCAGCAAGTCTACAAGAGACTTGTGCAAGGAAACTGAAAGTAGATAAAAGTAAAGCAACCTAGCAGTTCTAGCATGATGCAATGACATGGCAGTTAAAGTAAGAGTGCAATAAGTAAAGTAAAGTAAAGTACGAGCATGGCATTTAAACATGACATGGATGACAAGTTTTACATGAATCATTCACAAAGACAAGTACAAGTCAAGTAAGCACCTCGTGCACGGAGATTACGCCTTTTGGCTAGAGTGGCTGATCGTGCCAACTCCTAAGCTCAAGTGATCGCTTATCCCTACCCCTCCACGTGTATCGGGCATTGGCTTTTGACCAACACATGAGGCCCGCTTCTGGATCACGAGCCAGGAAGTGTTTTAACATGATGGCCTAGGGGTGCACCTAGCCGGTCAAGGAAGTACAAGTATTATAGCGTGTGCTACGAATGCAACAATCACTTGGATGACATGTAGGATGCAATGCATGGAAGTTAAAAGTACGTACAGTTAAGGAATTTAAACGTGACAGATATCAATGCATGCATGACATGGCAGGGTGACGGATCTAGCTTCGTTGTCTAGCTAGACCCTAAAAGTGCGTCTAGACAGCTATCATTTCACTGTCTAGTCTCCTTTACGCTAAAAACAAGGAAGTGGCCTAAAAACATGGCCCTACACAAGAGTTGGCAAGTTTCACTTGCCTGCAAATATCACGTCTGAGAACACCGACCAACAAGTCCAAAGTCACAATATCCTACGTGCACAAGTCCACCGGCCTACATCCGTTTTATTAATCTTGATTAGTGATTTCTAAAACATTTAAAATACTTTAAAAACGTTGATTTTAGTCTTGATTAGCAGGCAATTGGGTTGGGAGTCCTAGGGGTGCAAAGAGTTACCTCAACACGACGCGAAAGCTACACTGGTGTCGGGTAGCGACGCCAGGGGTTGGAATAAAAAGATCGCGCTCCAAGTCCTGATTCCAATATAGATTCATCGTTGGAAAGTTCAGAGCAGCAACCGGAGCAACGAATCCAGATTCCAAAGCTAGCACGTGCGCCGACGAGCTACGACGTGTCGCAACGTCGTACGCGGCAAATCGTCAGAGAGAAAGCACCTAGGTGGGGCCCACAGTAGTCCTAGGGACCAATAGGGGACCCACAATACCTCTGGAGAACTTGGGGGGCCCATGGTGGCAAGTGGTGCGACGGGTGCGGGGTTGCGACGAATGGCTCTCGGTCGGACACAGCCAAATGCGGGGGTCGGGCTCGGTCAGACACGGGGGAACGGCGCTGCACAGCTGCGGGTGCGGTGCGGGGCTTGGCGCTCTCGGTCGGTGCGGAGGGAAGTCTCGGTCAGGCGCTGCGGATGCGGGGGTTCGGGCGCGGCAACATTGCAAGCGTTGCAACGTTGCGGAGAGCGGGCGTGAGCGGGCGGCTGCCTCGGTCAGACACGGGGCGGAGCGGGGGCTTGGAGCGGGGCTGTGCGGTGCGGAGCGGGCCAAGCTCTCGGTCAGACCGAGAGCTCCTCTCGGTCGGAGCGGGAGAACGGAGCGGGCGGCTGCAGCGAGGTGCGGACGGAGCTTGGTGCGGGCTTGGGCGTCGGTCAGGGTAGGGAAACGGGGGCTGTTTCCTCGGTCGGTGCGGGGGTTGGTGCAGCAACGTTGCGACGAATCGTCGCAACGTGAATTTTGGGTTTTGGAAGCGGCTAGGGTTATTTTCTTGCGAAAATAGGTCTTCCTAAAGGTTGTTTATATAGTGTAGATGGGTTGACTTGGTCTAGGGCTAATCCTAATGGGATTAGGAGTTTAAAATAATTTAAAATTCAAATCTCACCCTCTCCAACTCACCCAAGGCTTGGGTGCGGCCCAAATGAGCTGGAATTCGGCTCAAAAATTATTTAAAACGTTTTAAACTCAAATAAATTTTATTTGGTCGAAATTAATTTAAAACCTAGCTTTTAAAATATTTTAAACCTTGTTAAAAATATAAAGTAGGCCAAATGAGCTCCAAAAATTAGGCCAAAAATTGAATAGATAGTACACGTCTTGTTGACCGACACTTGACTTGACCTGGGATTGGGGTAGTCTATGATCACAAGTGTCACAGAATAACTGGATGCGCCATACTAAATTATCTCCAACACATTACGGGGGTTAGATCCTTGACCGTTGCCGCATCGGAACGGTAGGTAAGCCTCGGAGATGCTCCCGTCGCAGGCTGCATGTTGGTTATCTCTAGTACTCTTGGACATGGACTTATCACTAGGATAGTCTGGTTATTGATTATTTTCATAACCTCTTTTCTACTGGACTGCTACAGTTTGGTTATTGAATGCTAAATTGTCACAGGTTGCTGATAGTATTGCAAATTCTTATTGAAATTGCTACAGGTTGCAAATGGTATTGCAAATGGCTATCAATGATTTAATTGCTACAGGTTGCAAATCTTTAACTGCTTTAACTGTTTTAACTACTTTAAACTGCTTTATCTCTTTTATTGCTTATTTGTAAATTAAGCTTATTGCTTGTCTTTAAAGTTCATCATTGTTTAAATTTAAAATGTCCAACATTTTGGTTTTGAGATTATCTTGCCGAGTAAACCTCGCTGACGGACATTTCATTTTGTTGTTTTACGAAATGTCCGTCAGGTATCGATAGTGAGTTCTTTGAAGACACTACTGCAGGAGTCGAGCCAGTGCTCGAAAACTACGTGGAGTATCTACCCACGGAAGACTAGACTTTTACCTTCGCGTTAGCACTTTTATATATATTTGAATAATGTAATTTGTATACTTGTTTGCATTGGCCATACTAGACCCGAGCTGTATCTTAATTATTGTACACTGGATATGTAATAATGTTGTTTGAGCTGCTTCTTAAATTTGCAAGCAAGGATCTGCAATTTTTATACAGACACTTAGTGTGTTTAAGCCAAGGATGAAGAAAAGAAAAAGATTTCAAAAAGAAAAAAAAAGAAAGAAAAAAAAGTACTCCTCCTTGTTTTAAGCACATCGCGGACCCGCTCGCGTCCTCGCTCCCGGTAGAATGGGAAGCGGGGCGTGACAGGTTTTATTGGTGGCCCATGCAGGTCTTGCTTATGCAAATACCTTAAGATCGGTTTAAATGACATTAATATCCAAGTGTACAATTAGAATAGATTTATTCTAACCTACTTTACCTCGCGGTTTGTTTTGAAGTATGGCAGGTCGAACAGATACTCACGGTGTTACCGACAACGATATCTTGGGCAGCGTAAAGGAAAAACAGGAAATTCAACCCCATATTCTCCACAAGGCTGCTGAACTGGTAATCACTAGTATATCTGAACCTTTTCCATCTACGTCGATTTGACACCTATCATCTTTATTATCATTGCTAGCATATTTTATCGTGCTACATGTATTTGTCTTCATAGCGTGTACACTTCCTGATTTGGGAATTTCCTATTGCTCCTTATCACAAAATTCACAACGAACTATTTCCATTAAACCTCATTACCTTTTTCGAATTCTTAACCCTTGCTTAGGAACTCGTGTTCCATTCCTAGTTATACCCTCCATAGTAACCTCTTTTGCTAGCAGTTGCAGTTATTTTCATTGGTTGAACCATCTACCTACTTCATCACCTTCCCTTCAGTTGATGATGGCGTACATTTAAATGATAAGCTTCCTTCAATGGACCATGATACCGGTCAATGTGCTTGGCTAAAGTTTGTTGGATCAACCTAGCTAGACTGGGCATAAGTGATCCTGGCTTAGTCACTTCCCTGGCCGTGTCCGCTGGACCGCAAGGACGTGAATCATGATTATGTGATGTCATCGATCTTCTTCACTATCAACCTTCCTTTATCTTGATAACCTTTCGATTAAACTTCGTAGAATCTTTCTATTTTTGGTACGCTTGAACTCTAGCTATGCCTATTTTAAGGAGGGTAGCATTCGGTCTTCGATCACCAGAAATTCGAGTTCGACAATTGTAGCAGTTCGATGGACACTCAGAATTATTGGAGGATGGTACTAGAGAGTTTGAGACGAGCCAAACCACGACGTGCAAGTGTAGACTGTTACGTAACTCGTATTTCTTTTCTACCCACTACTTTCATCATGTACCAGATTTTCCCATTGTTTGAATTTTCCCACCTACTATCTCTCCCCCTCTTTATTGCGTTTTGTCCGTTTCCCACCTCGAGCCCCGTTCCTGCCTAATACCGACGACTTCGGTGCCCCCCTTTTTCTTTTAACCCCTCCTCTCATTCCTCCCCAAGCCACCCGTGGTTCCCTTTTCGCTCAGACATCGCCCCCTACTCCTCCCGGCCTCTTCCCCAAGCGAGCTCGCCATCTCACCCGAAGCTCCGCCAGCTTCCGCTCCACTTCATCCCGTAAGCCCTAGCCCCAGCCATGGATCGTCAACCAGCCGTAGCCCTCGCCGCCGTGGACCCGCAACCACCGATGGCCCTCCGACAATATGTTTTGGGATTTTTGGCCTTGGTGACGACCCTCGTCGCCACCCTCGCTACCGCCGCTTGGCTGAGATCTTGGGAAGCCGTGATCCTTGGGCTTCTCTTGAGCTCTCTGCCCTGGGTCTCACCCAGGTTGAGATCCCGTTTAGGCTTCCTCTTGCGTCTACTCCTTTTGGTGTGTGGGAAAGCGTGTTTTTGGTTGTTCATTTGTTGGGTGATGTTGGGCGTTGCGAATGTCAAGTATTGGTCTACGGAAGGAGTGATGGCAATGATTATTGGCATGATATTGACCTTGGGTGTTGAAGTTGGATGTAGGCCTTGTGCTTGACTCTGGATGAGAGCATGGATCATGCCTTATTGTTGGATAGTATGGAGATTGACGGGAGGAATGCTGGCAGTGAGTACTGACTTAGAGTGTTGGCCTTGTACTTACCTTTGGGCGGTGATTTGGACGTTAGCATGTGGTTGGGCATTATGGAAATTGATAGTGTTGGTACCCGTGGATTAGTCGATGCATGCTATATTATGAACAACATCGGTGGCTGGACCAAGTTAGTCACCATGAACACGAATAAACTATATGGTCTTCCACTTTATGTTGTTAAATAAAGCTTGCTACTGACTTATCACCTCAAGTTCCAAGTTCGAACAGATGTCATCATCATCAGAACTATCATTTTCATGTAGTTCCATTATCTTGAATTTTGCCTACTTGATAAATCGGAAGTAGCTATGGTGATATCAATAGTATGTATTAATATATAACATCCCTTATTTTTTATCACATTTCATGTTATTTACAAACTGATTTACAAAGATTACTATCTTTTCTATCATTTATTTGCTTGAGCTTCTTTATAATATCAATTATTTGTTTCAAAAGACTTTTAAATTCCGAGGACGGAATTATTTTAAGGAGGGTAGGCTGTAACGGCCTGTATTTTTACAATACCGTAGTTAACGTAATTTCATTTTAACAATTATTTTATAATGGTTTGTTAGGAGTTTCACTGATTTCAAAAATTTCTTATAAAAATATTTTGATGTACCAGACTATTTATGGAGTATTTTAGTAAGATCGGATTTCATCAAATACCTCTAAAAGATCTGATAAAAATTCATTTTCAGATATTGCTGTTTTGGCTCAATGAATTTATTTTCTATACAAACGTCTTCAAAACGTTTTCAAACTTCTGCAGTAGCATCATATGATCATTTAGGGCTTCTCACATTAATTTCGTAATTTTCTGATATCATTTCAATAGAGAACCCGCAAACCCGCTTTCTAAACGTTTTGGCCAAAAACTAGTATTTTCGTAACTCAAACCCTGAAACTGTCTTCGTATTCGTGATCCTCGCGACGATACGGTCCCGTGGGTACGTTTTCGTAATTTTTCGGACACGTTTACTAGTAGGGGCATTTTCGTAATTTCGTGTATATGCCTTACTAATTACTTTTGGGTCTAACCATTATTATTATCTCTAATTACCTTAATTACCTCTCTTAATCTTAATTAAATCACCTAACCTAACCGTACCTACCCCCTCATCTAACCCCCCATCTACCAGGTTGGCCTACCCCCACTCTAATCACACTTTTGCCATTTAACTAACCTATATAAACCCCCACCCTAAGCTCTCAACTCACCCTCTCTCGTTCTCTCTATCTCCCTCCCTCTCTGACCCTCTCCTACCGGCCTCGACCGCCGTTCGTCTTGCTCCGACGAGCGCCGCCTCGCTCGCGCCCTCCACGGCAACATCTCCGACCAGTAGCGCCCCCGCCAACGACCGCCAGCACCCCAGGCTCCTCCGACTCCCCTCTAAGCATCACCGCAGCAGCAGCTCCCTCCGACGACGCTCCCCGACCTCGGCCTCCGCCTCCGCCGACAGCTGCGAGCCCCCGACGCCCGACAGACCCCCATGACGCCGCTTCGCCTGAGACGTCGCCCGCCACCGCTCGAAGCATCGTCGGCGACCCCGTAGCCCCGCCATCCACGCCCAGGAGCAAGCTGTCGCCCGTGCTCCACCGTCGTAAGCCCGCTCTCCGATCTCGACCGCCGCATGCCCGCCTGCTCCCGTCGACGTCTGCTCCCCGCAGCTCGTCATTCGCCCACGGCGAGCACCCCAGCGCCGCCGCAAGGATGCAAGCAGCAGCAGCGGCGGCAGCTGTCGCCCCCCGCTTCCGCCTGACGTCGCCACCCCTCGCCGTCGCCGTCGCCTTCCGCGCCCCGCCGCCGCCACCGACCGACTCGTCTCGCCGCCGTGCACTCCCGCCCACATCTCCGACCACCGACGCAATCGAGGAAGCAACGCCCCCTCCCCGCTTTCGCATGCACGTATCGAACGAAGGGTAACGGGGTATTATATTGCAATGGCATTTTCGTAATTTTCGCATTTTCGTATTTTATTAATTAATAATAGGTGTTTATGGTTTTAAATTGATAACTTGAAATATAGGGCCCAGAAAAATGTGAGACTAGTCCCAGAAAATCAGAAACGTCGAAACGAATCCATTGGCGCTGGTTTTGTCACCATAAGGCAAGTATATTTCTCACAGTGAATTTTTGAAGGCAAAACTTAAATAGGTTAAAATTCTTTTAAAATTCGTAGCTTGAAATTTTTACGTATATGTACGTCTGATAAAAATATATGTTAAAGTACTTGTAAATACGATCGTTTTGACACCTTGTTTGCGGAATTCTGACGTACGGTTTGTCCGGAATAAATCTTTGAACATGTGTATTATTAATAATTTCTTGTTTTAAAAATCCTTTTAAAATTCATAACCTGTGATTTTTACGTACACCAATGTACGATAAAAATATATGTCTTAGTACTAGTGAATAAGACCATTTTGACACTTTGTTTGAAGAATTCTGATGTACGGTTCGCTCGAAACAATTCTTTGAACATTCATCTTTAAAATAGTTCCTTGATTTTAAAATAGTTTTTGGCTATTTTAAATGGTCTAAAATTGTTAAAAATTATTTAAACAATCTTGAAAATTAGGCCAAAAATTGAATAGATAGTACACGTCTTGTTGACCGACACTTGACTTGACCTGGGATTGGGGTAGTCTATGATCACAAGTGTCACAGAATAACTGGATGCGCCATACTAAATTATCTCCAACACATTACGGGGGTTAGATCCTTGACCGTTGCCGCATCGGAACGGTAGGTAAGCCTCGGAGATGCTCCCGTCGCAGGCTGCATGTTGGTTATCTCTAGTACTCTTGGACATGGACTTATCACTAGGATAGTCTGGTTATTGATTATTGTCATAACCTCTTTTCTACAGGATTGCTACAGTTTGGTTATTGAATGCTAAATTGTCACAGGTTGATGATAGTATTGCAAATTGTTATTGAAATTGCTACAGGTTGCAAATGGTATTGCAAATGGCTATCAATGATTTAATTGCTGCAGGTTGCAAATGTTTAACTGCTTTAACTGTTTTAACTACTTTAAACTGCTTTATCTCTTTTATTGCTTATTTGTAAATTAAGCTTATTACTTGTCTTTAAAGTTCATCATTGTTTAAATTTAAAATGTCTAACATTTTGGTTTTGAGATTATCTTGCCGAGTAAACCTCGCTGACGGACATTTCATTTTGTTGTTTTACGAAATGTCCGTCAGGTATCGATAGTGAGTTCTTTGAAGACACTACTGCAGGAGTCGAGCCAGTGCTCGAAAACTACGTGGAGTATCTACCCACGGAAGACTAGACTTTTACCTTCGCGTTAGCACTTTTATATATATTTGAATAATGTAATTTGTATACTTGTTTGCGTTGGCCATACTAGACCCGAGCTGTATCTTAATTATTGTACACTGGATATGTAATAATGTTGTTTGAGCTGCTTCTTAAATTTGCAAGCAAGGATCTGCAATTTTTATACAGACGCTTAGTGTGTTTAAGCCAAGGAGGAAGAAAAGAAAAAGATTTCAAAAAGAAAAAAAAGAAAGAAAAAAAAGTACTCCTCCTTGTTTTAAGCACATCGCGGACCCGCTCGCGTCCTCTCTCCCGGTAGAATGGGAAGCGGGGCGTGACAGATCCGAAGCTGGTGAAGATTCGGGAGCAGGTGGAAGCCAGTCTGCGGACTGACTTTTTGATTCATGAGGATGGCTCGCTGAGGTTTGGGGCCAGGTTGTGTGTGCCAGCTGGGGATATTAGAGAGGAGTTGATGGTGGAGGCACACAGTTCGCCGTATTCTGTGCATCCTGGTGGCACCAAAATGTACCAGGATCTTCGTTTGAACTATTGGTGGCATGGCATGAAGAGGAGTGTGGCTCGGAGTGTAGCCAAGTGTTTGATTTGCCAGCAAGTGAAGGCGGAGCATCAGCATACGGCCGGGTTGCTACAACCGCTTCCGATTCCGGAGTGGAAGTGGCAACACATCACTATGGATTTCGTGACTGGATTACCTCGGAGTCCGAAGCAGAATGACGCGATTTGGGTGATCGTAGATCGATTGACCAAATCCGCGCACTTTATTCCGTTCCGAGTAGGACAGTCTACTGAGGCGCTGGCGAGGAGATATATGGAGGTAAATTCTTTTACTCTCCGTTTTTTTTATTTCCTTTTCCCGGTTTGGATAGTGATGTAACGTGAATCGTGCAGGAGGTCATGAGACTTCACAGAGTCCCCGTGAGTATCGTGTCGGACAGAGACACGAGGTTCACATCTCAGTTCTGGCAGAGTTTGCAGAAGAGTTTGGGTACGCGTCTGAGTTTCAGCACGGCGTACCATCCGCAGACGGATGGGCAGTCCGAGAGGACGATTCAAATCTTGGAGGACATGCTAAGGGCGTGCATGTTGGATTTCAAGGGTTCGTGGGAGGACCATCTACATCTGGTAGAGTTTTCCTACAACAACAGCTTCCAAGCGAGTATTGGCATGGCGCCTTTCGCCGCTCTTTATGGGAGGAAATGTCGATCGCCATTGAGTTGGGATGACGTTGGTGATCGTGAGCTGTTGGGACCTGAGATGATTGTGGAGGCCGTGGATGTTGTCAGGAATATTCAGGAGAGGTTGAGGATTGCTCAGGACCGTTTTAAGCATTGGGCGGATGCTAAACGTCGTCCTTTGGAGTTTCAGCCGGGCGACCATGTGTTCTTGAAGATTTCCCCGAATCGTGGTGTGATTCGCTTTGGGAAGTGAGGGAAGTTGAGCCCGCGATACATTGGACCGTTTGATATTCTGGAGATAGTTGGCGAGGTAGCCTACCGCTTAGCCTTGCCGTCATCTTTGGAGGGAGTTCACAATGTTTTCCATGTGTCGCAGCTTCGTCGATACATTAGCGATCCATCTCATGCTGTGGATTTTTCGGAGATTACCGTTCGCCCCGATATGACGTATGACCAGCAGCCAGTGCAGATTCTGGACAGGCGTCAGAAGTCACTTCAGAACAAAGTTTTCAATCTTGTGCGGGTGATGTGGCGACACGGCTCGCCTGGAGAGTCTACTTGGGAGAATGAGGATGAGATGCGAGAGCGTTTCCCACTTTTGTTCCCGGACACGTGAGTGTTGGTAAATTCCGAAGACGGAATTTTTCTTAAGTTGGGAAGGATGTAACGATTGGTTTTCATGTATCTGGATTTATTATATTATATTATATGTTTTGGTGGATTTTCTCCTTATGCGTGGTTTTCTTCTCCGTAGCTTTCATTTTCGATCGTTTCGTCGTGTTTTCTTAGCTTCTTCCTTAGAAACGTCGATTTTGGAGTAAGTCATTCGTGACGGGCTTTATATCGGTCATATCTTATTGTTAGATCAAGCCTAGGAGTCTTAGGAATCGATCCCGGAGCTTCGCGCTCCATTTCGGAACTTTTGGTGCACATTAGCCGGTGTAAGAAGGGGCACCGACCGACTAGATGACGATCCAGTCGGTCGGAAAACCTTCTTGAACCGACTAGTGGGCTTTGTTAAATGTTCAGGAGTTACTGTTTATCATTAGTCGGTCTAAGAACATTGGTC
>CM061142.1:464830465-464860276 GCA_030789695.1 Scilla litardierei
AAATTTCCATCCGTGCGCACGACGGGCAAAATTACCCCCGTCGTGCGCGGGGGGTAAAACGCCAAATGTGAAGCAATTTCCAGCCGCGCGCACGACGGGCAAAATTACCTCCGTCGTGCGCGGGGGGTAAAATGCCAAATGTGAAGCAATTTCCAGCCGCGCGCATGACGGGAAAAAATACGCCCCGTCATGCGCGTCGTGCGCGGGGGTTAAAACACATCGTAAGTTTCAATTTCCTGCCGCGCGCACGATGGGCAAAAATACGCCCCGTCGTGCGTGTGGTTAAAACGCCTAGTGTAGAGCAATTTCCATCCGCGCGCACGACGGGCAAAATTACCCCCGTCGTGTGCGGGGCTTAAAACGCAGTGTGGATCAATTTCCATCCGTGTGCACGACGGGCAAAATTACCACCGTCGTGCGCGGGGGGTAAAACGCAAAGTGTGAAGCAATTTCCAGCCGCGTGCACGACGTGCAAAATTACCCCCGTCGTGCGTGTCGTGCACGGGGGTTAAAACATAACGTGAGTAGCAATTTCCAGCCGCGCGCACGACGGGCAAAAATACGCCCCGTCGTGCCTGGGGTTAAAACGACTAGTGTGAAGCAATTTCCATCCGCAGCGCACGACGGGCAAAATTACCCCCGTCGTGCGCGTCGTATGCGGGGCTTAAAATGCACAAGTAAGGAGCAATTTCCATCAGTGCACACGACAGGCAAAATTACCCCGTCGTGCGCGGGGGGTTAAAACGCAACGTGAGAAGCAATTTCCATCCGCGCGCATGCGGGCAAAATTAACCCCGTCGTGCGCATCGTGTGGGGGGCTTAAAACGCACAAGTGAGGAGCAATTTCCATCCGTGCGCACGACGGGCAAAATTACCCCCGTCGTGTGCGCGGGGGTAAAACGCAAAATGTGAAGCAATTTCCAGCCGCGCGCGCACGACGGGCAAAATTACCCCCGTCGTGCGCGGGGGGTAAAACGCCAAATGTGAAGCAATTGCCAGCCGCGCGCACGACGGGCAAAATTACCCCCGTCGTGCGCGTCGTGCGCGGGTGTTAAAACACATCATAAGTTTCAATTTCCAGCCGCGCGCACGACGGGCAAAAATACGCCCCGTCGTGCGCGGGGTTAAAACGCCTAGTATAGATCAATTTCCATCCGCGCGCACGACGGGCAAAATTACCCCCGTCGTGTGCGGGGCTTAAAACGCAGTGTTGAGCAATTTCCATCCGTGCGCACGACGGGCAAAATTACCACCGTCGTGCGTGGGGGGTAAAACGCAAAGTGTGAAGCAATTTCCAGCCGCGCGCACGACGTGCAAAATTACCCCCGTCGTGCGTGTCGTGCGCGGGTGTTAAAAAGTAACGTGAGTAGCAATTTCCAGCGGCGCGCACGACGGGCAAAAATACGCCCAGTCGTGCGCGGGGGTTAAAACGCCTATTGTGAAGCAATTTCCAGCCGCGCGCACGACTGGCAAAATTAACCCCGTCGTGCGCGTCATGCGCGGGGCTTAAAATGCACAAGTGTAGAGCAATTTCCATCCGTGCGCACGACGGGCAAAATTACCCCCGTCGTGCGCGATGTGCGCGGGGGTTAAAACACAATGTGAGTTGCAATTTACAGCCGTGAGCACGACGGTCAAAAATACGCCCCGTCGTGCGCGTGGTTAAAACGCCTAGTGTGAAGCAATTTCCATCCGCGCGCACGACGGGCAAAATTACCCCTGTCGTACGCGTCATGTGCGGGGCATAAAACGCACAAGTGTGGAGCAATTTCCATCAGGGGTGCACGACGGGCAAAATTACCCCCGTCGTGCGCGGAGGTTAAAACCTCAATGTGTGAAGCAATTTCCAGCCGCACGCACGACGGGCAAAATTACCCCAGTCGTGCGCGTCGTGTGGGGGGATTAAAACGCACAAGTCTGGAGCAATTTCCATCAGTGCCCACGACGGGCAAAATTACCCCGTCGTGCGCGGGGGGTTAAAACGCAACGTGTGAAGAAATTTACATCCGCGGGCACGACGGGCAAAATTAACCCCGTCGTGCGCGTCGTGTGGGGGGATTAAAACGCACAAGTGAGGAGCAATTTCCATCCGAGCGCACGACGGGCAAAATTACCCCCGTCGTGCGCGGGGGGTAAAACGCCAAATGTGAAGCAATTTCCAGCCGCGCGCAGGACGGGAAAAATTACCCCCGTTGTGCGCGTCGTGCGCAGGGGTTAAAACACATCGTAAGTTTCAATTTCCAGCCGCGCGCACGACGGGCAAAAATACGCCCCGTCATGCGCGTCGTGCGCGGTGGTTAAAACTAATCGTAATTTTCAATTTCCAACCGCGCGCACGACGGGCAAAAATACGCCCCGTCGTACGCGGCGTTAAAACGCCTAGTCTAGAGCAATTTCCATCCTCGCGCACGACGGGGAAAATTACCCCCGTCGTGTGCGGGGCTTAAAACGCAGTGTGGAGTAATTTCCATCTGAGCGCACGACGGGCAAAATTACCACCGTCGTGCGCGGGGGGGGGGGGGGGGGGGGGGGGTAAAACGCAAAGTGTGAAGCAATTTCCAGCCGCGCGCACGACGTGCAAAATTACCCCCGTCGTGCGCGTCGTGCGCGGGTGTTAAAAAGTAACGTGAGTAGCAATTTCCAGCGGCGCGCACGACGGGCAAAAATACACCCAGTCGTTCGCGGGGTTAAAACGCCTATTGTGAAGCAATTTCCATCCGCACGCACGACGGGCAAAATTACCCCCGTCGTGCGCGTCGTGTGCAGGGCTTAAAACGCAAAAGTGTAGAGCAATTTTCATCCGGGCGTACGACGGGCAAAATTACCCCCGTCGTGCGCGTCGTGTGCGGGGCTTAAAACACAAAAGTGTGGAGCAATTTCCATCCGGGCGCACGACGGGCAAAATTACCCCCGTCGTGTGCGGGGGTTAAAACGCCAAAGTGTGAATCAATTTCCATCCAGACGCACGACGAGCAAAATTACCCCCGTCGTGCGCGGGGGTTAAAACGCCAAAGTGTGAAGCTATTTCCAGCCGCGTGCACGACGTGCAAAATTATCCCCGTCGTGCGCGTCGTGCGCGGGTGTTAAAAAGTAACGCGAGTAGCAATTTCCAGCGGCGCGCACGAAGGGCAAAAATACGCCCAGTCGTGCGCGGGGTTAAAACGCCTATTGTGAAGCAATTTCCATCCGCACGCACGACGGGCAAAATTACCCCCGTCGTGCGCTTCGTGTGCGGGGCTTAAAACGCAAAAGTGTAGAGCAATTTCCATCCGGGCGCACGACGGGCAAAATTACCCCCGTCGTGCGCGTCGTGTGCGGGGCTTAAAACGCAAAAGTGTGGAGCAATTTCCATCCGGGCGCACGACGTGCAAAATTACCCCCGTCGTGCGCGGGGGTTAAAACGCCAAAGTGTGAAGCAATTTCCATCCGGGCGCATGACGAGCAAAATTACACCCGTCGTGCGTGGGGGTTAAAACGCCAAAGTGTGCAGCAATTTCCAGCCGCGCGCACGACGGGCAAAATTACCCGTCGTGTGCGTGGCCTAAACGCACAAGTGTGGAGCAATTTCCATCAGTGCGCACGACCGGCAAAATTACCCCGTCGTGCGCGGGGGGTGAAAACGCAACGTGTGAAGCAATTTCCATTCGTGCGCATGACGGGCAAAATTACCCACGTCGTGCGCGGGGGTTAAAATGCCTAGTGTGAAGCAATTTCCAGCCGCGCGCATGACGGGCAAAATTACCCCCGTCGCGTGCGACATGCGCGGGGGTTAAAACACAACGTGAGCAGCAATTTCCAGCCGCGCGCACGACTGGCAAAAATACCCCCCGTCATGCGTGGGGTTAAAACGCCAAGTGTGAAGCAATTTCCATCCGCGCGCACGACGGGCAAAATTACCCCCGTCGTGCGCGTCGTGTGCGGGGATTAAAACGCACAAGTGTGGAGCAATTTCCATCCGGGCGCACGACGGGCAAAATTACCCCCGTCGTGCGCGGGGGTTAAAACGCCAAAGTGTGAAGCAATTTCCAGCCGCGCGCACGACGGGTTAAATTACACCAGTCGTGTGCGGGGCTTAAAACGCACAAGTGTGGAGCAATTTCCATCAGTGCGCACGACGGGCAAAATTATCCCGTCGTGCGCGGGTGGTTAAAACGCAACGTGTGAAGCAATTTCCATCCGCGCGCACGACGGGCAAAATTACCCCCATCGTGCTTGTCGTGCGCGGGGGTTAAAACGCAACTTGAGTAGCAATTTCCAGCCGCGTGCACGACGTGCAAAAATACGCCCCGTCGTGCGCTGGGGTTAAAACACTAGGGCTGTTGTTGATGAACAGAACGTTCGACGAACTACTCGTGAACAAGCTCGGTACATGTTCGTTTACGTTCGTTTAGGAAGCTTAATGAACAAGCATGAACAGATTTTTAGACCTTGATTAGTAAACGAACAGAGCTTGAACATAACTGTGTTCGTTCATTTATGTTCATGAACAAGCTCGTTAAGTGTTCATGAACAAGCTCATTAAGTGTTCGTGAACAAGCTCGTTAAGTGTTCGTGAATGAACATGTATCGAAAATAGTAAATTTAGACAAATACTATATTTTTTACTATGCTTGGAATGGATGCTCGTAATGGGATCTATGGAGCTATAATGCTAGATTTATTTGTTTTTATCCTGCAAATATTTAATCCTTTTATTTAATTGATTTAGTCATTGGTAATTATGTTTAAATATTATTGTTCCATATAAAAAATTAACGTTCGTTAGTTTGATTGAAAATCTGTTCATGAACAAAATTGATTGTGTGTTCACGAACATGTTCCTGAACATGTTCACGAACAAGCTCGATAAGTCTTTACAGAACGGTCGATTAAGTACTCGTGAACAAGCTCGGTAAATGTTCGTTTACGTTCGTTTACGTTCGTTCGTTAAGCTTAACGAACAAGCTTGAACATGTTTTTAGATCTCGGTTAGTAAACGAACAGAGCTTGGACATGGATTTTGTTCATGAACAAAACCAAGCTCCCTGTTCAAGCTCGTTCTAGCTCGTTCGTCAACAGCCCTAATAACGCCAGTGTGATCAAATTTCCATCCGCGCACACGACGTGCAAAATTACGCCCGTCGTGCGCGTCGTGTGCGGGGCTTAAAATGCACAAGTGTGAAGCAATTTCCATCCGTGCACACGACGGGCAAAATTACCCCCGTCGTGCACGAGGAGTAAAATGCCAAGTGTGAAGTAATTTCCAGCCGCACGCACGACGGGCAAAATTACCACCGTCGTGCGCGTCGTGCGCGGGGATTAAAGGCCTAGTGTGAAGCAATTTCCATCCGTGCGCACGACGGTCAAAATTACCCCCGTCATGCGCGTCGAGCGCTTGCTTAAAACACACAAGTGTTGAGAATTTTTCATCCGCTTGCACGACGGGCAAAATTACCCCCGTCGTGCGTGTTGTGCGAGGGGCTTAAAACGCACAAGTGACAAGTGTGGAGCAATTTCCATACGAATGTAGCAATATGGGTAACATATCTTTTAATTTCTTACAACAAGTGATTATTTTGCACAAAACGTAACTTCAAATTTATTCCGAATTTTTTTCAATATCAACATTCTTGTTGTCCCTTTTTAATCGGTGACGTGCATTATAAATTGATTTGCATGGAAGGTTGGATTTTCCTAAAGTACCTTCAAAATTTCAGCCGACCTCAGCGTGCTATTTGCCAAATCTCTCAATGATTCCATCTCCATTCCTTGCAACTGCCCTTCATCGGAATGGCCCTCGACATAATTAGCAGCTTGATGGTTGTGCCTGACCTCAACGACTGTTAACCTCCACTCCTCACCGCCAACGCCGACGCCCACCATTACCACGCAATGAGAACAGACATTGACACTTCTTGGTTTTAACTGGCCTGCGGTCGTTTTTTCATTTCGGTGTCACCTGTAAACCCCGCTTCTTTCACATGCAAAGTAAACAGCAGGAATGCTATTGGAAGTTTTACCCAAACTCGTCGTCGACATGGTAATAATCACATGGCTGACGGTCTTTATCCACACAAACAGCTCGTCTCTTCTCTTAAAAATTTGCGCGGTAGTAAATTCTTTTGTAAAATCAATTTCATCATGTATCAAACAATTCATACAACTAATTCGACCTTGATTCAAAGATTTAATGTATTATCTCAGAAAAGGTAAATCAATAGTACGTTGGATTTTTGTACCTTCTAGGATACATTAGCATTTTCTTGCTTTCTTGTGTCTGAAAGTAGGGATTTTCGAGGTATTCCATTTGGTAAGTTCCGTATCTGCATGCATGTAAAATCACCAAATTTCTACATCATTTTCCACCCAATTGAATAAGAATTTCACCTACAGTGTATTTAAAAGTATATACTTACCAAATGGAATACCTCGAAAATCACTACTTTTAGACGCAAGAAAGCAAGAAAATGCTACTGTATCCTAGAAGGTCCGCTGACCGCTGAGATCTTCTGGTAAGATTTGAAGGTGCATTTTGGTTGCAAATGCTTCTTTATCCTAGAAGGTACGCTGACCGCTGAGATCTTCTGGGAAGATTTGAAGGTGCATTTTAGTTGCGAAGTTAGCCGGATTTCATTGGAGTCATTTTCTACCGCCATCCCATTCTCTTTACATGCATCTAAATCATGAAGGAAATGGTCCACATTGAAATAGCAGGAGTAACTTTCAATTTTATCTTCCATTTACCATGGTATATATCTACATCAAGCAGAACGAAGCAATGGTTAGAATTTGTCCGGTTAAACTAAGAAACAAACATATTGTAAGAAAAATACGTAGAATACCGTGGCTATACGAGGAAGATCCGAGAAGCCGAATACTTAGCAGATGTAATTGAAACCGCTGTGGCACGACCTCGGTGGTAATCGCTGTTGCCGGTTGCTCCCGAAGGTTAACACAGCAGCCCCTGGCCGCGTCCACACTTGGGCAGAGACTTTGGATTTTGTACAGTACAGCTACCCATGAGAACAGGATGAAGCAAAGAAGAATTTTTGGAGGAAGCAATTTTTCCGTGTATTTTCTTGAGGAAAGAAGAGGGATATAAATAGAGTTCAAAAAATAGCTGTTATGAATTCAAACTGTCAAATATTAAACGAGTATTAAATAGGCTTTGAATGCTGCGTATTAAAGCGAGGCTTTATTTGCGTATTTATTGAGAGGTTTTGAATGCTGCAATCAAATTAGCAGTTACCAACATTTTAGAATGAGACGCCATTTATTATAGACGAATTGGACTGCCCATGGATGAGGATGAGACTACAGTTGATTTACTGTGAGTCATGGAAAGAACCCGTGAGTCTACAGTTGTTGAGCTCGTGAATATACAGTATATACAGATGTTGCGCTGTGAGTAATTTTTGAGGGTAATCTCATACACAAAGCGAAATTTTTGAGGGCGTTCACGGTCCATTTATAGTGAAATTGACCATTCAAATTGATGAGTATAAGTCTGTTATCCTACAACGAGCCCTTCATTGCAAACATCTACGTAGACAATCATATGTATCAGTTTGTAAGAGCATAGGCTAATGAATCAGTTTGGGTCTGTATCAGTATGTACATAAATATAGTTGAATTCGATTGAATATGCCTTCAGCTTGAATAAGTATCAGATTTAATTTTAAAGTTTGCATGTAGTTTCTGAGTCAGAGTGAATAAGTATCCGGTTTAATCTACAATGTTTTCAGATTGAACAAGTATAATAAGACTTAAATCTAAAAGCTTGCATGTAGGCTTGATTGAGATTCAGATTAAGTATGATTAAATTTATTCCCGTGGTCGCGTTGAGAAAATTTGTCATCGATGAAACATCAGCTTAACGTGCACAACGGGTAAATTCTGCTGGTTGTGCGCATTAAACAATTGTTCATAAAATACCTTAGATGCTCAAAGCGAACACATGGCTCTGGCTGTGCTTGTTGTGCGCTTTGCGCAATTAAATTAACCATTATAAATATGCTCAACGCGTACAACGGCCATAAATTAGTTGGTCTGAGCGTTGAGCAATTATGTAAGCGGCTATTAATTTTTCTAGCTCACGTCCCACCGGCCGGTCAAACATTCTTGAGAAATGCACATGTCTGGTATCAATCAGCTGTAGATTTACGAGCAGTCTTTTGTATATTCACGAGAACCCCTCAGTTTGTAAGAGCATAGGCTAATGAATCAGTTTGGATCTGTATCAATATGTACATCAATATATTTGAATGGCTGGGTCATTTTCAAAATGTCATCAATTGGAATATGTATGAGATTTAATCTAAAATTTTGCATGCAGTTTCTGAATTCGATTGAATATGTCTTCAGATTGAAAAGATATCAGATTTATTTTTAAAGTGTGCATGTAGTTTCTGAGTCAGAGTGAATAAGTATCCGGTTTAATCTACAATGTTTTCAGATTGAACAAGTATACTAAGACTTAAATCTAAAAGTTAGGATGTAGGCTTGATTAGGATTCAGATTAAGTATGATGAAATTAGGAATGTGATTGATTCACTGCGGTGGCGCACAGTGGGATTAAAATTATAGCATCTCACAAATATGCTCAAAGCGCAAAACGGTCAAATTTATTCCCGTGGGGGCGTTGAGCAAATTTGTCATCGACGCAACTATAGCTTAACGCGCACAACGGGCATAATTCTGCATGTTGTGCGCTTTGCGCAATTATGTTAGCCATAACGAATTATCTGAACGCGCACAACGGCTCAAAGTGAACACCTGGCGTTACTTGTTGTGTGCTTTGAGCAATTTTTTAAACCATTAAAAATTTGCTCACCGCGCACAACGGCCATAAATTTATTGGTACTGAGCGTTGAGCAATTATGTAAGCGGCTATAAATTTTTCCAGCTCACTTGCCACCGGTCATACATTCTTGGGAAAATCATATGTCTGGTATCAATCAGCTGTAGATTCAGGAGCAGTATTTTGTATATTCACGAGAACCCCTCTGTAGCTTGACGGGGTCTTCGATGTAGCCACACAGTAAAACTCTACTGCAGCAGTCACATCCTCATTGACCTATCTGCGTTGTGTGCATTGAGCAATTCCCGTTTTCCATGCGTTTTGCGCGGTGATCAATTATAATAGTTACTCTCTGTTGTATTATTTAGCCCGGGGTGCGTGTCGAATAAAATGTATTAAAAAATCTTAGTGGAGAGTAGTATTGTTGGGAGTAATTTTCCTATTAGCATCAATGTTGATCAAGGCGAAAAATCGTTGAGTTTCATTGTTATGCGCGGAGAGTAATTAACCTATTTTGATCCTAAAATAATTGGGATTACGCGATTTTCGTGTTGGTATTACGCGGTTTACGCGTTGAGTAAATAATTGTTGATTCCCGAGATCCATTGCATTACTGTAGGATCAAGGACTTATTATACGCTTCATTTTGATTGCTCTAATTCCCCTATAAAAATGGCGGACAAGGAGCACTCATCTTCTCACAACTTCATCTACTTTCTTCCATCATCATCTTCTTTATTTGCCCACACAACCTTCGTATGGAAACAGTAAGTCCTTCAGCTGTTCGTGCATGCTTGATATAGATATCAGATATGGACGATAGGATTCATTCAGCTGTTCATCCATTTATAATCAGGCATGCCCGAAAAAGGGTTTCCAAATGTGAGGATTTCGCCTTCCACCTTGCCCGTGACTCTGTGGTGTCTCTTGCCGAAGATGAAAGAACTCACCCTCAGAATGCAACCCTGCACAACAACCACGTTTTCAATCCTGGCATGCTTGCTGAATAGCTGCCCGAACCTGGAGGATCTAGTCATTGGAGTAAGTACAAATTTGCTAATTATTTCCTCTGAATAATTCAAAACTACGTATGTATGTATGATGGCATTAAGCATTCTGTTTTGTTACCATGATGAAATGTTTGATTTTCCAGACCCGGAAGCTTCAGCGCTAGAATACTGGGATCAGCAGATGCCTTCGGATTGCATGACAAATACGCTAAGCACGATAACTGTAAACGTGGAGGATGTACACCGCAAGGGCTCGCATCCAATGAAGCATTCTATGACCTCGGGATCGATGGTTACTGGAATTTCACCTTTTTTCATATTCCGACGAGATTCTTTGTAATTTTCTTCTTCAATTTGGATGCGAGATAAGAGATCGAAAACAACTGGAGGGAGTGCTTGTACCTCAGAGGGACGGTAGCAATGCACCGCCAACCTATGTGACCAAGGGCCGCCATTCAGGCTTAATCATATGTATCAGTTTGTAAGAGCATAAGCTAATGAATCAGTTTGGATCTGTATCAGTATGTACATCAATATAGTTGAATTCGATTGAATATGTCTTCAGATTGAATAAGTATCAGATTTAATTTTAAAGTTTGCATGTAGTTTCTGAGTCAGAGTGAATAAGTATCCGGTTTAATCTTCAATGTTTTCAGATTGAACAAGTATAATAAGACTTAAATCTAAAAGTTTGGATGTAGGCTTGATTGGGATTCAGATTAAGTATGATGAAATTTGGAATGTGATTGATTCACTGCGGTGGCACGCAGTGGAATTACAATTATAGCATCTCACAAATATGCTCAAAGCGCAAAACCGGCAAATTTATTCCCATGGGGGCGTTGAGCAAATTTGTCATCGACGCAACTTTAGCTTAACGCGCACAACGGTCATAACTCTGGCGGTTGTGTGCGTTAAACAATTGTCCATAAAATACCTTAGATGCTCAAAGCGAACACATGTCTTTGCTTGTTCTGCTGCGCTTTGCGCAATTATGTTAACCATTAAAATTTGTTCAACGCGCACAACGATTCAAAGCGGGTACACCTGTCGTTGCTTGTTGTTCGCTATGAGCAATTATTTAAACCATTAAAAATTTGCTCATCGCGCACAACGGCCATAAATTTGTTTGTTCTGAGCTTTGTGCAATTATGTTAGCGGCTATTAATTTTTCCAGCTCACATCCCACCGGCCGGTCAAACATTCTTGAGAAATGCACATGTCTGGTATCAATCAGCTGTACACGAGAACCCCTCCTGTAGCATGACAGGGTCTTCGATGTAGCCACACATTAACTCTTCTGCGGTCGCATCCTCATAAACCAATACAATTTGCTGCCATGCGTTGTGCGTTGTGCGCCTTGAGCAATTCCAGTTTTCCATGCGTTTTGCGCGGTGAGCAATTCAGATTGTTAGTTTGTTACTCGCTTCTGTATTATTTAGCACGGTGTGAACGTCGAATAAAATGTATTAAAAAGGATTAGTGGAGATTAGTATTGTTGGGAGTAATTTTCCAATTGGCATCATTGTTGATCAAGGCGAAAAACCGTTGAGTTTCCTTGTTTTGCGCGGAGAGTAATTAACCTATTTTGTTTCCTTATTATACTCTTCATATTGATTGGTCCAATTCCCCTATAAATGGCGGACAAGGAGCCCTCATCTTCTCACAACTTCCTCTACTTTCTTATATCATCATCTTCTTTTTGCCCACACAACCTGCGTCTGGAAACAATAAGGTCTTCTTATGTTCGAGCATGATGCATGAAGTAGAAATGGACGAGATGGAGATGGATATGGGGTGTAAAGATGAGATGGTCTTCTACTATTCGGGCCTGATGCTTGAGATAGAAATGGACGATAGAATTCAACCAGTACTTGTTTCACGCAAAGATAAATGGTTGATGTTGGAAACTGCAACGACGGTAATAACCGCAACGAAGGGCTATCGTCCATTTATAATCAAGCATGCACGTGGAACGGCCATCTCCTCTTTACACTATCTCCTCCTCCATCCCCTTCATCTTTGTACTATAGATCGTCTAAGACACACAAACACCTCCTACTGTCCTTTCCGATCTCGAAGATGAAAATCTCATTCTATTTATAACGCAACCATGTGTTGGTGTTCGCCGCCTCTTGGGAATCGGAGTTCTTATCGGTGTCTTTGAACCGGCGTCATACTTGACAGCCAGGTACAACGACGACTGTAATGACGACACTCCTATCCGGGCTATGGTTGCAGAAAGTTGGCAAACAAGTCCATAAACTCAACGAAGATGGTCGCTTCGTTGCGTTAGTTAACGTCGTTGCCGACTTTCGGCAACCGTAGGCAGGATAGGAGTGTCGTCATTGCAGGCGTCGTTGTAGGGTGAAGCACGCAGATCACGCTGACAATTTATCCCGTAAAAAGCCCCTTCATTGCAAACATCTTACGAAGACAATCATATGTATCAGTTTGTAAAGAGCATGGGGTAATGAATATGTTTTGTTCTGTATCAGTATGTACATCCATATATTTGAATGGCTGGGTCATTTTGAGAATGTCATCAATTGGAATATGTATGAGATATAATCTAAAAATTTTCAAGCAGTTTACGAAGTCGATTGAATATGTAGCCGATTTAATCTAAAATGTCTTCAGATTGATTATGTATCAGAGATAATCTAAAAGTTTGCATGTAAACAAGTTAATTTTCTCATAGACTGAATTTAACAACTTGCTTGGAGGGACATTTTCGCGTTCTTTACAATACGTCGATAAAGACGCCAGTGGTTGAAGGTAGGCCGTTGGATGGTGGGCTGGGGTGCCGTCGAGGAGTGGAAGGCAGGCCGTTGGATGGCGGTGGGGTTTCGTTTCAATTTACTATAAACTGCATCAGGATGTGCGACGGGAGGTCGTTGAGTGGAAGGCAGACCGTTGGATGGCGGAGGGACCCGTTGTCTGGGAACGGTGGTGCCCAGTGGGGTGATTGGCATGGCGATGCCTTCACCGGTGATTTGGACCGACAACCCGCGGACGGCGACGCCTCCCCCAGAGGTGGAGGTCGTCACGGAGTAGGCGCTGGAGGGGAGGAGAGGTCCGCCCTAAGTCGGGGAGTGGAAGTCGGGCCGCTCCATGTGTAAGAGGAATAACTCGTCGACGATCTGCCTGTAAGAGGAAGAATTCGTTGGGAAGGAGAGGTCCGGTATCAACGGAGGGCCTATCCAATGATCGGGCCAACGGGAGGTTTCTTTTGAGAGGGGAGGAGTGTCTAGAGGAAAATCGTCCCTAACGCCCTGGGATTGTGAGGAGAAATCGAATACGGGGGCGTCTCGCCCCCTTTCAAACTTCATGGTAAGGCTTTTCTTTCTTTGCTTTGAGCAATTATGTCTCAGCGTTGAGCAATTAAGTAAGCGGCTACAAAACCACTCATACCTCAGAATTACTCACCGCACACAACCACTCAAACTCAGAATAAGCTCACCGCACAAAACCACTCAAAACTCAGAATTGCTCAGCGCACAAATCCACTCAAAACTCAAAATTGCTCATCGCACAGAACCACTCAAACTCAAAAGTGCTCACCGCATACAACCTCTCAAAAATCAGATTTGCTCAGAGCACAAAACCACTCAAACCTCAGAATTGCTCACCGCACACAACCAATTTTGTCCTAGTGAGGGTGAACTGCCATAAAGTTCTCCACTGGGTCACAGTTGCTCTTGCTTTTGAGGACATTTGTGTCATTTTTCGGGTCAAAGGTCTCCCTGAGAGCTTTCAAATCGCTCCAGCTACATCAATTCTCTCCCATCGCAATTAAAGTCTCTTCATATGTCTGATATCAATCCGTTGTAGATTGACGAGCAGTCTTTTGTATATTCACGAGAACCCCTCTGTAGCATGACGGGGTCTTCGATGTAACTCTACTTCTTCTCATCAATACAATTCGCTGTCATGCGTTCTGTGTTATGCGCATTGAGCAATTCTCGTTTTCTATGCGTTCTGCACAGTGAGCAATTATAATAGTTACTCGCTTCTGTATTATTTAGCCCGGTGTGCGCGGCGAATATAATGTATTAAAAAATCTTAGTGGAGAGTAGTATTGTTGAGAGTAATTTTCCTATTATGTGAGCAAGGCGAAAAACCGTTGGGTTTCATGGTTTTACGCGGAGAGTAATTAACCTATTTTTTTCCACATTCTAAAATAATTTAGGGAGCCCCTTTGGAGATGCTCTAAATGTTGATTCCCGAGATCCATTGCATTACTGTAGGATCACGGCCTTTTTATACGCTTCATTATGATTGGTCCAATTTCCCCTATAAATGGCGGACAACGAGCACTCATCTTCTCTAAACTTCATCTACTTTCTTCTATCATCTTCTTTATTTTCCCACACAACCTCCGTATGGAAACAATAAGTCCTTCAGCTATTCGTGCATGCTTGATATAGATATGGACGATAGCATTCATCCAGTACTCTTTTCACGTAAAGGTAAGTGGTTCATGTTGGAAACTTATGCAACGAAGGGCTATCGTCCATTTATAATCAAGCATCCCCGACAATGCTTGGGGGGTGTTGCAACTGCGTTGAGAAAATTTGTCCCAAACAGCACTATGAAAAATGTGTACGATGATCATACCATATTCTTTTGGGGTGATATTGGCTATGATGTCTCATATGTTTTAGGAAAGCTGCTGGGTGTTGTACCATGTAAGATTGTTATTCCCTCCTATTATGAATTGTGGCTATGTATTTGTTTTGCGTGTCTTGCTATACACTCCATATCCATCTCCATCTCCTCTTTATACACTCCATTGCCTCCATCAAACCCTTCATCGTTTCACTATACATCATCTTTGACACACAAACACTCCATCCTATCCTTTCCGATCTCTTACACTTCCAAACACAACTTCTTATGCAACCCTGTGTTTTTTTACATCGTCTCCGGTAACGGAGTTCCAATCGGTGTCTTTTGTCCTGACTTCAGGTTACAACGACGACAGCAATGACGGTAATAAGAGAAACGGTCTGCCGACTTTCGAATTCACGGGGTCTCCTACTGCGGACAAAGTGCCACGTCATTGCACACATCTGGTATGACAATCATCTTGATCAGATCAGGGCAGAAATTCGGCAACTGCAACGTAGATGTGGAGCGCATTGCCCGTGTGGTACATCGCCACAGGGGAATCGGCGTTCCAGGCGTTGTGTTTGACACGGCTACATACTTGACTGCAGGTTACAACGACGTGACACTCATATCTAATTATCCAGGGACGTTAATAAACGCAACGAAGATGGGCGCCCGATGAACTCGCGGAAGTTGAAGGGGGAAGCACGCAGATCACGCGCCACTTCATTGCAAACATCTGCGAAGACAATCAAATGTATCAGTTTGTAAGAGTAAAGGGATATGTATCAGTTTGGATCTGTATCTGTACGTACTTCAGTATGTTAGAATGGGTTGGTCATTTTGGAAAGGTCACCATTTGAATATGTATCAGCGTTAATCTAAAGGTTTGCATGCAGTTTCTGAATCAGATTGACTAGGTATCAGATTTAATATAAAATGTCTTCAGAATGAATAAGTATCGGTCTTAATCACAATTAGGTAAAGTTTCTAAGTGAAGTTTGACTGTTGGCATGTTGCGGAATCACAATTTTAGTATGATGAAAATTGGAATGTGAATGATTGACCGTTGAAACAAAAATTACAGCATCCAACAAATATGCTCAAAGCACACAACGGGGAAAATTAGTCCGTGCGGGGCGCGTTGAGCAAATGCGCTATCGTCGTAACTTTGCTCAACGCGCACACCGGGCATAAGTCTACTAGGTGTGTGCGCGTTTAACAATTGTTGATAAACTACCTTTTATTATATGCTCAAAAAGCGAACACCTGGATTACCTTTTTGCCCGTTGTGCGCATTGTTTTGCCCGTTGTGCGCATAATTTTGCCCGTTGTGTGCGTTGTTTTCCCGTTGTGCTCGTAATTTTGCCCGAGCCTAAGGGCATAATTTTGCCCGTTGTGCGCGTTGGGCTATTTTTTTAGTGGCTACAGTTTATTCCAACGCGCAAAACTTAGGCAGGCATTAATCATTATTGAGCAGAACATCCGACTGGTAGCAATCCGCTGTATATTAACGATCCCTGCTCTGTATGTTCACCAACACTACTCTGCAGACTCGAGGGGTCTCTTAGTAAGACCAAAGGTTCCAATATATCGCCGTTGTGCGCTGTGAGCATTTCTGTTAACCATTAAAAATTTGCACGGTGCGAGCAGCAATAAATGTGGATATATCAGCAAATTTTATTGAGTGGACGAGTTGGATTTTTTTTTTCACACTAACAAAATTGCTCACCGCGCACAACCGGTCAAAATTATTTGTTCTGATCGTGGTGAATGGTGAGCAATTGTAGTAACCACTAACAAATTGGCTAATAAAGGCGCTCAACGGGCAAAACTTATCAATGGGAGTTTGTGGTAAGCAATTTTGTCAGACAATAACATATATGATACAATAACCCTACTCTCACTTGGACTATTTGACACACTAACAATGATACATTCTCATCGCATAACAATTTGAAACAAAGGTTGATGTTATTAAAAATACCCAGAGCGCAAAACCGGCACTAATATTGCCAGTTCTGCGCGTTGAGCAATTTTGTAGGTAAAGACATAATTACTCAAAGCGCAAAACGGGCAATATTACTGCAGTGTTGCGCTCGGTGTAATTGGTATGATACACAACATCAATCCATACCGATGATGACATTTGCACATTTCAGAAGCCATGATAAAATTTCATCCTACAAAGTGGTCCATTTTTATACCAAAAAAACTTATTACATTGATAAAAGTTTTATCTTACAGATACTAAAAAGCATCAGCGGTAGAAATATCCGTACCTTCTACCCTCACAACGAATGACTGCATCCTCTGCTCATAACCCGCCGGCCATCCATCGGCCACAGCGTCATGCGATCTTGTCCACACAACTGAAGTCGGAGGGACGTCACCTGTTGGGTCAAGTTGAAGGATAACAAAGTGATTTCTGTTCACATGACCCAACGTTTTGTGGAGTCTGGAGGCTTGGTTTACTGGAGGACTTCTCAATGGAAAAAGTGTCACACACATATCACGTGCAATCAAATGTACTACACAGTTGTAGCATGAGGCAATGACATGTCCCATGTCTGGCATCTGCAACCAATTATCCTTTCCTGCACCTTCATCAGTAATAAAATAGTTCACTGCCTTCAAATTATAATTATATGAAACCTCACCCATAACACGCCTGTACAAGACGCTGTATGTCCGCATCTCACGGAGCAAATCAGCTCTGACAGTCAGCCAATCAGATTGTTTCAAGCCCAACTGAACTGCCACAGCCCTGTACCCACAGTTGCCATCTGAAACCACGTCTACGCAGCCCACTATGAGGGATTGTAGCTTGTGATGAAAATCCAAATAATATGGTATGAGGAAGTTGGCAGGCAAATCTTCAACATAATCATCACGGGGAAACGAAGGTTTCGGCTTCTTTATTGGAAGTTTCGGACGCCTACTACTTTCCTTCGAAGGCCGCCTCTTCAATTTAGGCTTCTCCTTCGCCGCCGCCGTATGCTCCGCAATTGAATGCAACCGTGGAGCCTTAACAGGCTTCCTCCTAACTGTAGGCTTCTCCGTCACATCGGAAAAATGATCAAAAATCTCATCAACCAGGGGAGAAATTTTTTTAAGCATGCCATCCATCTCCTCGTGCTTATCAAAATACGAGGCCACAGCCGTCTCCTCCTCCCTCCCAACAGTCTGAGCATCCATATTATGATCCCTCGTCTCCACCATCGCCCCCAACTCCAACGTAAGCTCAGCTTGCATCAACCCAGCATCCTCTATCTTCTCATCCTCCACATCCTCCACATTCACCTCATCCTCCTGCGGCTCCTCATTCTCCCCAGCTGCATTCTCCCCCTCATCCATCTCAGCAGTCTGGTCAGCCACATTACGTTCCATCGTCCCCGCCGTATCCACCAACTTCCCAGTATGCTCCTCAGCAATCAAATTAGTAGCCACTTCCTTATCATCCTCCTCCTCGTTCGCCTTCTCCTCATACACCTTCGGCTCCACAGTCTCAGCCGCTGCATTATCCTCCACCAGTACCTCCTCAGCACTCTGCACCTCCACGTTAAGGGCAACCGTCTCCTCCGTCTCCACCATCTCCCCAATAACATAATCATCTATAGTCAAGTCAGCAGCCACTGCATTCTCAGCCTCATCATCCCCATAAACATCATGCACCCTCGGCTCCACATTCTCATCCGCTGCATTAACCTCATCCTCCTCCGCAGCATTCTGCTCCTGCCCACTAAGAGCCAACTTCTCAGCAGCCTACTCCATCGCATTATGATCCACCTCATCATCCTGCCAATAAGAAGCCAATGCAGTCGCCTCCTCAGCCTCATCCACCTTCTCCTCATCTCCCTTCTGCTCCTCCTCAACATTATCCACATGCACCACAAGCTCATCACCCACAATTCTACACGTTGATGCTAACTCCTTCAACTTGTTTACCATACCCACACTCTGCCCCCTTAGTAATCGGGAACATGCATTATAAATTGATTTGATTGGTGTTTCATTGAAGGATTTAGTTTCCTTCAGGCCTTTCAAAATTGCTGACGGCGGTACCTTTCTATTTGCCAAGTCTCGCAATGCTACCACCTCTTTTCCCTGCAACATCCCGTCGTCGGAATGGCCCGCAACATAATTAGCAGCTTGATGGTTGTGCCTGCCATCAAGACCGTTAAACTCCACTCACCGCCATCGCCCACCTCATTACCACGCAATTTGAACGGGCATCTACACTTGTTGGTTCTAACTGGCCGGTTGCTCTTTCGTACTGGTCGATGTCCCCTGTAGTTCCCGCTTCTTGCACATGCATAGTAGTCAGTGAGAGTCCTATTGGACGATTTACTCATACTCGACGCACTGGTAACAATCACATGCCCCTGTTGTCGTCCGACGCTCTTTATCCACTGAAAGAGCTCGTCTCTACTTTTAAAACGTTGAATCATTGTAAATTCGGCTGTATAATCCATATACACCTGTATCAAACAATTCATACAACTAATTGGATCGGGAACCAAACATTAGTTACATTATTGACGTAAAGATAAATCAATATTACCTCGGAATTTTTTAGTATCTCCATCAATCTCAACTGTATCAGTAGGCAAGTAAAAACCAAAAATTTCTCCTTCTATTTCTACACATTGTAATTGTAATAAGAATATCAAATAAAATGTACTTAACATTGTATACTTACCAAATCGCGATTTCGACAAATTTAGGTTGAAAACCCCTAAATCGATTGCTATCGCTTCACCGATTTGTTTGAACGCAGCAGTTGACACTGTGATGTAAATGTCGAGCCCAGTAATAAAAATCAAATCTTTGGAATTTCCGTCTGTGCGCCTTGAGCAATCTACGAAAAACTTGCCGTTTGATATTCCGCCTTGAGCAATCTGTGGAAGGTTATGGCTGTGAGCGGTGAGCAGAATTTATCAAGGGGTGAAAGAGGGTCCTAACGGGTCAAAACGGGTAAAAATTTTAACCTGTTGTGCGCTTCGAGTAAATTCGGTGGTTTAGTTGGCTTATTTTACTCAGCACGCACAACGGATATATTTTAACACGATTTGAACCGTTTTACGCGCTGAGTAATCTTACGTGGATTGTCAGGATTGACATTAGTAACGGTAATCGTTATTAATCGCGACGCTGAGAACGATTTTGCCTGTGGTGCGCGCTGAGTAGTTCTAAATTTTGTTTTTAATATTTATTCTATTGGATTACTCATATTCTTATGCCGATGTTAACAACATTATTGATACGTATAAAATAATAAAATACAAACGTGATAACTATCATTATTTGTATTAATTAACACCCTTAAGAAAATCTGGATAGATTGCGTGTGTTATTAAGCATTCAAAATCCAGTATATATCAGTTTGTACCCGTTCACCAAAAAGTTAGTAAGAGGCAAACTTGATTTGTAGGTCTATCGTTGAGCATAACTTATAGATACTATACACCACAGCACGGCATACAGATGATAACATTTGCACATTTAGGCAGACATGATAAAATTTCATGCTACCAATCTGTCAATATGAAATAAACAATCCATAGTAAAATGATACAACGCTTTATCCTACAATATTTCAATAACGTCAACGGTTGCAATATCGTGACCAAATACTATTGACTGGAATTGATGCATCATATCCTCATAAGCAGCCGGCCATCCGTCTGACACATCGGAACGGTATCTTAGCCACATACTTGAAGTCAGAGGGACAGGACCATATGGGGCAAGTTTAACAATAACGAAGTGATTATTGTTCACATGACCCAACGTTATGTGGCGTCTGGATGATAGGGGTACTGGAGGAGTTTTTAAAGGAAAATATGTCACACACTGATGAGGTGCAAGAATATGTACTACACAGTCGTAGCATGAGGCAATGACATGTGCCATTTCTAGCATCTGCATCCACCATTTAGCTTTTGGACAGTCTAACAAATGGCCCAGTGCCACTAAATTCGTTTTAAATTCCACGGCACCCATAAGTTGCCGGTACAAGCCGTCGTGGTTTTGCATCTCTTCTCGCAAGTCATATTTCACCTGCCTCCCTTTGTCCTCACCCAGTCCCAACTGAGCTACCACAGCCCTATACCCACAGTTTCTGTCTGCTTTCACATCTACGACGTGAACTATAAGGGGTCGTAGACACTCAGGAAAAGCGTTCCAATAAGGTATTATTATGTCGGCAGCCAAGTCCTCGTCACTATCATCATGTGGAATTGATTGTTTCGGCCTCTTTATTGTACGTTTCCACAACGGTCTACTTCTTCCCTTACCCGGCTTACACGTCAATGTAGACGTATCCGTTATCTCAGCATGCTGCTTAGCAATCTCCGCTACCAGGGTAGAAATTTGCAGACATAGAACCTCATTCTCCTTCTCAAAGGCCTTAGCCACTGCATTCTTATCATCATCATCCTCCTCCTCAGCAGTCTGCTCCGCCTCATTACGATCCACCTTATCATCCTCCCTACCCATCTTCCCAGTATGATCCTCCTCCTGCAACTCAACAGGCACTGCATTCTCCCAAAACGCCTCCCCCACCTTCTGATCCTCCCCCTCATTATTCACAGCCTTCACATTCTCAGCACCCACAATTTTATCAGCTGATGCTAACTCCTTCATCTGTTTTACAATACCAACCTTCTTCCCCCGTTGTAACCGGTTTCGTGCATTATAAAGTGCTTTGATTGAGGTTGCACTGAAGTTTTTATTTGCCTTCAGTACTTTCAAAATTTCAGCTGGCCGAACCTTGCTATTTGCCAAGTCACGCACTGTTTCCATCTCCATTCCCTGCAACGTCCCTTCATCGGAATGGCCATCGACATATTTAGCTGCTTCATGGTTGTGCCTGCCACAAACGTTTGTTAACTTCCACTCCTCAACGCCCACGCCCACCATATAACCACGCAATGAGAAAGGACATGAACACTTCTTGGTTTTAACAGGCTGGTTGGTCTTTTTTAGCTTTCGGTGTCCCCGATACTCACCGCTTCTTTCACATGCCAAGTACACAGCATGATGCCCTTTGGCCGTTTTACTTAATCTCCCTGAACGTGTAACAATCACATGCCCATGACTTAACCCGACGTTTTGTATCCACTGAAACAGCTCTTTTCTATCCTTGAACAGTTGATTGGTGGTAAAGTCGGTTGTAAAATCCATAGTATCCTGTATCAAACAATTCATAACCTAATCCTCAAAGATTTAATGCATTATTACCGAGAAGATAAATCAATATTACCTTGGATTTTTGTACCAACTTCATCAATCTCAACCGTGGATAATGCATGTAAAATCAAAATAAGAAAGGCAGATAAACTGTACTTAAAAGTATAGACGTACCAAAGAGTCGATGTTGATAAATTTAGGTCAAAAACCCCTAAATCGATTTCTCTCGATTCAGCTCTTTGTTTGATCTCACCAGTTGACTAAGTGATGTATCCTTCGAGCAATGAAATAAAAATCAAATCTTTTGGAATTCGGTCTGGGCGACTGGAGCGATCTTTGA
Organism: Scilla litardierei; assembly: GCA_030789695.1. Taxonomy (NCBI): domain Eukaryota; kingdom Viridiplantae; phylum Streptophyta; class Magnoliopsida; order Asparagales; family Asparagaceae; genus Scilla; species Scilla litardierei. The sequence goes on from CM061142.1 coordinate 464,852,403, forward strand.
AAATACTTGTCGTTTGAAATTCCGCCGTGAGCAATCTGTGTAATTGTCTGTCAATTTGCTGCGAGCAGAAGGTATCACGGGACAATTTCGGGTCCTACCGGGTCATATCGGGTCTACAATAATTTACTCGTTGTGCTGGTTGAGTAAACATGTCTAGTTTGAAATATTACTAGCAAATAACCCGTCCACATGTGCACGTGGACTTGACCAAAACGGTTGTGTGCGGTGAGCAATTACGGGGTTTGAGTGGTTGTGTGCGCTGAGCAATTTCGAGTTTTGCGTGGTTGTGTGCGCTGAGCAATTCCGTGTTTTGAGTGGTTGTGAGTGGTGAGCAATTCTGAGTTTTGCGTGGTTGTGTGCGCTGAGCAATTCCGTGTTTTGAGTGGTTGTGGGCGGTGAGCAATTCCCAGTTTTGCGTGGTGGTGTGCGGTGAGCAATTCTGAGTTTTGCGTGATTGTGTGCGGTGGGCAAACAGCTAGACGGTTCACAGAGGAGAACTTTTACATTTTTACCCTCCCAGTGTTCGCGATGAGTAATTTACACTATGAACCAATATTTTTATGCATCCGTATATACAAAGGCATCATAACAGCTTCCATATGCGATCAGTTTTGTGACCTAAGGCGGGAAAAGCTAACGAGATAGGGTTTGATCAACAGAAATTATTCTAATTCGCTGATCTATATAGACTATAAGAGTTCCTGCTTATATCAAACGAAGGTCCTTAAGGCAGAGCAAAAGATTTGTGTCATTGGGTTGGGGTGCCCTAAAATAGTCGACTGCAGACGCATTGCATCGTAAAGTTGGTAAGCCATTAATTGATGCTAATTAATTTGGTATTTATTAATAATTTCAGAAATTGATTGCTGCAATGTAAATTTGGTACATGATTGTGTAGAAATTACGAAGATTGAGATGGACTCGGTACACATTGAGGGGATCTGTGATGAAGCAGATAAAGAAGCAAAGGTTTGAAATTATTTTGCTTTGTTAACTGACTAATTTACTAGAAAATAAAGCAAAACATTTAGTGACTATATTGGTATCTGGTACTTAATCAGCGTATTGTTGAAGGCTCAGAGGTTAATGAAGATTATACAAATCAGTTCACAACAAATAAAATTTTCCCCAGCATAGAAGAGCTTGGTAAATGGGTAAAAGCGGTCGGTGTGAAAACCGGGAATTTGGTTGTTACAAAATCATCAAATATGAGTACAAAGGGCAATAGGGTCCCAACTTATTATTTTTGTTGTGAAAGAAGTGGGACATATCGGCCACACAGGCCGGATATATCGGCCAAAAAATCACCTCGAAGCAAGAAGTGTTCATGTCCCTTCTACTTGAGGGCTAATGGTGTGGCAACAGATAAGTGGATTTTGACAGTTGTACGTGGCATTCACAACCATAAACCCGCAATGTACATCGAGCGACATCCAGATGAGAGGAGGTTCGGAGGGGGGGAGATGGCCACAGTGAGAGACTTGTCAAATAGATTTCTTAGGCCAAGGGAAATCTTGAAATACCTGAAGGAAAAGGATAATGCAACATCTACCACAATCAACACTATTTATAAAGCCAGACAGAGGATGAAGGCAGGGGAAATGGCCTGGAGAGCAGAAATGCAGCTATTCCTTAATCTAGTGACACATCGTAATTACATTGTGTATCATGAAGTGGACGAAGTGACAAATGCAGTGAGGACTATATTTTGGGCACATCCGCAGTCGGTTGAGTTATTACGAAAATTTCCAGAGATTCTGGTTATGGACTGTGCGTTGAAGACCAACCGCAACAGGCCACCATTGATGGAGATGTATGGGGTGACGTCCACAGATATTCAGTTCACAGCTGCATTTTGTTACACGGAGGCCGTACGTGAGGAGAACTGTACGTGAGGAGAACTACTTGTGGGCCTTGGAGAAGTTGAGCTCTTTGCTACATGGATACAGGATGCCACGTGTAATTTTGTCAGCACTGGAGCCAGCACTTATGAATGCCATTGGCCATGAATTTCCCCTTGCGGTGCACCAATTATGTAGAATGCACATATCCAAAAATATTGCCAAAAATTGCCAGCCCTCTTTTGAAGATCAAGAAAAATGGTTAGGTTTCATCTCTAGCTGGAATTTATTGGTGGGGGCACACAAGGAGGAGGAGCATGTTGCTAAACTGAAGGCATTGGAGACCGAGTACAAAGATTACACAAGGGTCGTGAGCTATGTGAAGACATCTTGGTTGGACAAGTACAAGGAGAAGTTTATTTCTGTATGGACAGATGGCAATCTGCACTTTGGAAATGTCAGTACCAACAGAGCGCAGACCAAAAGAGCCCAGACTGAACATTCTAAGCTTAAAAAGGCATTGGGTTCATCGACCTTCAGTTTATCCACTTCTTGGCCAACCATACATGAATCATTAGAGGGGCAGCATATCGAGATCAAGGCATCATTCGAGAAATCTAAGATCATGTTGCAACGTAATGTGCATGGGTTCTTGTTCAGGGAGCTGATAGGATTTACAGCCGCTGCGGCGTTGAAGATAATGTCTGTGAAAGCTGATAAATCTGACCCTATGGGAACGGACCAATGCACAGGTGATTGTCTAGCTAGAATGATTTATGGTGTACCATGTGCCAATGAGATTAGCAAATTCACAAGGGAAAATCACCCCATTCCCTTAGATGACGTAAATTCTCATTGGAAGCAGCTAGACATGGAGGCTAAGACGGAATTGATGTCTGAAGAAGATGGGCTTATACATGCTGAATTAGAGCGCATACACAAGCTCTATGCTCAACTTGATGGGCCGATGAAGCAGGAGTTGTTAATTAAGTTGAAGGAGCTAGCTACCCCGGCGACAAATCTGATTACAGAGCCGCAAGTTAATGTCGTGTTCAATGGAAGAAGAAAAAGGTATAATAATTTGACAAATGAAGATACAGCCACCCCCATTCATCCTGCTCATTTTGATCATGTCTTAGCCGATGCGGCTAGTTGCTCTGCTCAAATTCCAACTGAAGTCTCATCGAAACAAGAAAGCGTCGGCCGTGTCCAGCCGAGACGGTCCCAAAGGATCAAAAATACGTCTGCCCCACCAATTCCTCCTCAACTTGCTAGAAAGAAACCAACTGTCAAAGCTGCGACATCTGGCAGTATGACTGTGGTTTCTGCTACAGCTTCATTTACCTCAGCAAATTATGAAGCTAAGGACGCTAGAGCCGTTCAAGGAGGCATAACTTATCTTGATCAATTCCCCGCTGCAATCGCCAAATATATATCAAACGTCACAGATGTGAAGCCAGATGGGAACTGTGGTTACAGGGCTATATCTTCACATCTAGGGATGTGAGAGGACCAGTGGAAGGTGGTCAGAAGAGAGTTGCTTCAAGAGCTGCGTGACCACTATGATGTGTACTCAAAGGTGATGGGTGAAGAAAGTGCACAAGAACAGGTAGTGTCAATTAACTATATGGGTGACCACCCCCCGATGCAATATTGGATGACATTCCCTGAAGTTGGACATATAATCTCAAGTCGTTATAACTGTGTAATACATCTGATGTCAATGCAACAATGTCTTTCAATTTTTCCGTTATGATCAGGACCAGACCAAGGTACGAAACGTGGTCCCTTCACCATAGGTTTTGTAAATAATAATCAATTTGTAAAGATTCAACTTAAAGATAGAAGCCCGGTCCCACCGGTAATAAGGCATTGGAAGGCTAACCGCCTGCCTGCGGCCAAAGGATGGGTGGAAGCCCTTGAAGAGAGGATGCGACAATTCGAGACATTAATCTGTAAAGATGTAGGCAAATCTCCCACTGTACTTACTGTATCATTAGATGGTTGAATGTATAATTTTGTGCAAATGTAGTGTCTGAGTTTATAATGAAAGAATATACTGAAATTTTTGGGATTTTTGTACAAAATTTATGGGATTTCTGCACAACGGGAACTCAACGCGCCATCATGTCTTTGCTTGTTGTGCGCGTTGAACATTTATGTTATGGGATACAGTTGCTAAATTCACACGACTGGCATAATTTTGCCCGTTGTGCGCTTTGAGCAATTTATGTTACAGCATTAAAAATTTGCTCACCGCGCACAACGGACATAAAGGAGAATGCTAAGAGTTGGACTCATAATTGTGTGCTTTGGTATGTTATTGATGTTGAAGACCGTATACTGCATTAAATGTGTTATTTATGTTGCATGAAGTGATTTCCACCTCTGCGTATTCTTGAATCTTTGTCTCCTTGACGATGGTCTACTTGAATTTATGGCATAAGTCCAATATCCCAATTTTGTTTAAAGGAAAACTATATACGTAACAATCTCGATGCATGTAGAGGCTATGTGAATGCTGCATAAAATGACTCCAATGAAACACACTGACAAATCAGATTCATCCATAGACATCAGGTAAAAGGTGGGACCGGTGTGAGCAATGAGAAAAAATTGTATATTTGGTACACTGTGATGCTAAGCTCAATTCCAACGCAGTTCACGTGCACTAAGTATATTCCCGGGCAAATTTGATATTTCACACCATCCTTGTCCATTTCTGTGATGGATGTATGCTAATAGTTTTAATAGCCACAAGAAATTAAGCAATCGGTGTACGAAGATCGCTAATGATTGGCAAACAGATATTTATACTAACAAGCGGTAAAAGACTGCACCAGACAGTGTTCATTGCCAATTGAATGTTCGGGGTTCATTACTAACGCATAAACCATCACATGTCCACCTCTCAAAATATAAAAAACATTTGGTGTACTAAGATGCCACGATTCACACAGACGCCTCGCTGGAGGGCGCGTTGGTAGCTAAACCGTCCTACGTTTGGGCCGATCCTCCACCGGACTCCTGACCAGATCGCTGACACTTCCTCGCCTCAGCCTCATGCCTCACGTCTGCAATCGAGTTTGGAGGAAGCGAGTTTCTCTCCAACTCGGCTATACGAGCCAGGAGACTGCTCTTCTCTACGTACCATCGCTCTTCGGAGCTCTTCCGAACCGCTGACATAGAGGCCGCCCGATCTTTAGCTTTCGCAACCTCCCACTCCGCCTGAGATCTGCGGTCTCTCTCTTTCATCAGCTGCTCCTTCAAATCCTTAAGTTGAGATTCGAATGAAACCGCCTTTTTCCGCTCGGAAATCAACAATTGCACCACTCGGCGATGCAATTCCGCCCCGACCAATGATGTCTGCAGGGAATCATGGATAAGTAAGGCTGTAAGAGTAAGGCAACAGCACAACGAGACGACATTAGTACTTAACCTGGTAACTGCCATAAACGACTGAGTTAGCGAGTCTTTCTATGTCAATTTGACCCAGGACACTTTGGTCAGTGGGAAGGATGGAGTTCTCCACCAGCCGACTGGCCACCCCCCTATCCGCCAATGCAGACTCGCCGTCCCAGACGGGGAAGACGGGTCGGTGACGGTTCCCACTAGTACCTTCTGATGGAACGTCAGTGGGCGGATTCAACAGCAATGCCCCCACATACGCCGGGGGGACATAGCCTGCCGGAACGAGACCTCCCCATGGCCATGTATCCCTTAGAGGAGTCTCAGGCAACTGCGGCCGCACATCCCCCCTGTCATGAAGGGAACGGTTAACATCTACGTCACCGTCTCTTCTTCCCTCTGAAGACTGGCCTTGCAAAGTTTCTTCGTCCCACTGACACGATTTCTCAGCCAATTCTGCAGTGAAGGCACAAATCAAGGTGAATTGTGATATATCCCCAAATTTGGCGGGATAAATATCCTCCACTTGACCGGACGCATGGCAGGGTTTTCTGGGGTCTTCGCGGGGTTATTTTGCGGTCTGCTACATTAATACTCCGAGTTTGGCGGCAACTCAAATTTTTTGATGGGTCCGGCATTATGGGTGGCCATCTTGATTCTTGACTCTCTCGCTCTTCCGTTTGTTATTACAAGTATAAATAAACGAAGGATTAATTATTGAGCGCGCAAAACGGGGCAAAATTTGAACCGTTGTGTGCGGTGAGCAAACATAATTTAGTCACGTGCAGTATATGCATAAATGAGGGATAGTTGTGCGCGGTCGAATATTTGGATTTATTATACGAATTTTCCTCATCGCGCACAAATGGCATTACTGTATACAGTTGTGTGAGGAGATATATTAAACGACTAAAATGTTTTACTTGTCAAAATGGATACAAATATTCGCTGATATGTCGCTTACAAGAAAAAATTTTCGCAAACAAAGTACCAGCAAATTCGGCAGATGGATGAGTAGATGACCGGTCGAATTCTTGTTTGTGGTCCCACCAACCTCTCACCTCATCCACCTCATCCATCTCTACGTACCATCGCTTGTCGTCTTATTAATAGTAACACATGAAAGTGGAGCCCACAGAGGGAAAGAGATAGAATTTTTCAACGCAGCACAGTGGAACGACGCGAAACCTACTGCAAATTGCCCAGTTAACAACATTCGAACGCGAAGGTACACATATTGTTTATCGGGCCCCACAATATATTCTCGACACCCCACTATCTAACCCCATTGAATCTAGTTGGTAGGGGATATTTTAACTAAATATGGTAGATGATGTGACATTTAATTAGGTATTTTTCCCATATTTAGTTAACGTGAATTAAGCTATATTCGACGACTCCATACAAGTCTACGCGGAAGTTGGCCGGTTATATCATCTCCAACCACACTGCAACAACACGCCAAATATGGCGTTTTCCCTCCATCAACCGCCCTGCAAAACTGGTATCATTTTGCCGGTTTGTTACAGGGCCATCCAAATTTGGAGAGTCAATGTAGCAACCTCCGATGTATTAAAAAACAGTGTAGCAACCTACATCCAGTTATTGTATGTCTGTTTATTAGACTATACCTAGCACATTCATTATGATTCTGTTTGTTTATTTCGATCCCCCTATGGCATTATCCAAAAGGCGGGAGTAAAATAACAACAATCGTGCCAAATAAGAGTCTAAATATATATATAATCCAAAAAAATCATAAAACCACATTATAAACTTAGGTAATAAGAGGAATGAAAGTCCAAAATCAACATTGAGATACACGAAGGAAAACTAACGTCTCAAATCACAACACATATAGAATTTAGCATACATGGAGACAATATCACAAAATTCACACATATATGATCAACAAATATAGTGCGGAATTAAAATTAAACCCAAATAAGAAACAAATGCAAACGCAATTATGTTTCAAGGGTTCGGATTACCCAAGTAACTTCCCGCCTTGTTCCCGGTTATCCTACGCCCCTTCCACCCGGATACCACCGGATACTCAAGTTAGAACCCTAACTTGAGGTTGCCTTTAAACCCACTTGTAGAAACCCTACAAGTGAAATCGAATACAATCGATGTCCTTCACTCCTACAACTTGGGAGTAAGCAAACCGCTCTCGCAAACCTAGCACAAAACCAAATAACGAAAGTTATGAAATTATGAAAGCAACACTTACAATCCCATATGCCTTGAAGTAGAACTTGAAGGAGAAGTGTGTTGTGTGTTGAAGACTCTCTTGGAAGTGAGGAGAAAGCCCTTTCTCTTGACTGCACCTATTACCTTGACGATCACTACCGTTTGAATACACATCGCTTCTGCCTTTGCACCGGCTCCATTATATCAGTTCCCGCCTGATAACCATGAATCCATGTGGGCATTTACTTTCCGTTTGAATACACATCGCTCCTACCTTTGCACCGGCTCCATTATATCAGTTCCCGACTGATAATCATGAATCCATGTCAATAGAGAGGACTACTGCCGTAAAGGTGGAGCCCGAGGTAATAGATCGGGTGCCAAGCCGCTCAAGGCTGGACAGATATACGTGCACCTCATGGGCATTTACTT
>CM061142.1:464860776-464877986 GCA_030789695.1 Scilla litardierei
AAAGGCAGAAGCGATGTGTATTCAAACGGTAGTGATCGTCAAGGTAATAGGTGCAGTCAAGAGAAAGGGCTTTCTCCTCACTTCCAAGAGAGTCTTCAACACACAACACACTTCTCCTTCAAGTTCTACTTCAAGGCATATGGGATTGTAAGTGTTGCTTTCATAATTTCATAACTTTCGTTATTTGGTTTTGTGCTAGGTTTGCGAGAGCGGTTTGCTTACTCCCAAGTTGTAGGAGTGAAGGACATCGATTGTATTCGATTTCACTTGTAGGGTTTCTACAAGTGGGTTTAAAGGCAACCTCAAGTTAGGGTTCTAACTTGAGTATCCGGTGGTATCCGGGTGGAAGGGGCGTAGGATAACCGGGAACAAGGCGGGAAGTTACTTGGGTAATCCGAACCCTTGAAACATAATTGCGTTTGCATTTGTTTCTTATTTGGGTTTAATTTTAATTCCGCACTATATTTGTTGATCATATATGTGTGAATTTTGTGATATTGTCTCCATGTATGCTAAATTCTATATGTGTTGTGATTTGAGACGTTAGTTTTCCTTCGTGTATCTCAATGTTGATTTTGGACTTTCATTCCTCTTATTACCTAAGTTTATAATGTGGTTTTATGATTTTTTTGGATTTTATATATATTTAGACTCTTATTTGGCACGATTGTTGTTATTTTACTCCCGCCTTTTGGATAATGCCATAGGGGGATCGAAATAAACAAACAGAATCATAATGAATGTGCTAGGTATAGTCTAATAAACAGACATACAATAACTGGATGTAGGTTGCTACACTGTTTTTTAATACATCGGAGGTTGCTACATTGACTCTCCAAATTTGGATGGCCCTGTAACAAACCGGCAAAATGATACCAGTTTTGCAGGGCGGTTGATGGAGGGAAAACGCCATATTTGGCGTGTTGTTGCAGTGTGGTTGGAGATGATATAACCGGCCAACTTCCGCGTAGACTTGTATGGAGTCGTCGAATATAGCTTAATTCACGTTAACTAAATATGGGAAAAATACCTAATTAAATGTCACATCATCTACCATATTTAGTTAAAATATCCCCTACCAACTAGATTCAATGGGGTTAGATAGTGGGGTGTCGAGAATATATTGTGGGGCCCGCTAAACAATATGTGTACCTTCGCGTTCGAATGTTGTTAACTGGGCAATTTGCAGTAGGTTTCGCGTCGTTCCACTGTGCTGCGTTGAAAAATTCTATCTCTTTCCCTCTGTGGGCTCCACTTTCATGTGTTACTATTAATAAGACGACAAGCGATGGTACGTAGAGATGGATGAGGTGGATGAGGTGAGAGGTTGGTGGGACCACAAACAAGAATTCGACCGGTCATCTACTCATCCATCTGCCGAATTTGCTGGTACTTTGTTTGCGAAAATTTTTTCTTGTAAGCGACATATCAGCGAATATTTGTATCCATTGTGACAAGTAAAACATTTTAGTCGTTTAATATATCTCCTCACACAACTGTATACAGTAATGCCATTTGTGCGTGATGAGGAAAATTCGTATAATAAATCCAAATATTCGACCGCGCACAACTATCCCTCATTTATGCATATACTGCACGTGACTAAATTATGTTTGCTCACCGCACACAACGGTTCAAATTTTGCCCCGTTTTGCACGCTCAATAATTAATCCTTCGTTTATTTATACTTGTAATAACAAACGGAAGAGCGAGAGAGTCAAGAATCAAGATGGCCACCCATAATGCCGGACCCAGCAAAAAATTTGAGTTGCCGCCAAACTCGGAGTATTAATGTAGCATACCGCAAAATAACCCCGCGAAGACCCCAGAAAACCCTGCCATGCGTCCGGTCAAGTGGAGGATATTTATCCCGCCAAATTTGGGGATATATCACAATTCACCTTGATTTGTGCCTTCACTGCAGAATTGGCTGAGAAATCGTGTCAGTGGGACGAAGAAACTTTGCAAGGCCAGTCTTCAGAGGGAAGAAGAGACGGTGACGTAGATGTTAACCGTTCCCTTCATGACAGGGGGGATGTGCGGCCGCAGTTGCCTGAGACTCCTCTAAGGGATACGTGGCCATGGGGAGGTCTCGTTCCGGCAGGCTATGTCCCCCCGGCGTACGTGGGGGCATTGCTGTTGAATCCGCCCACTGACGTTCCATCAGAAGGTACTAGTGGGAACCGTCACCGACCCGTCTTCCCCGTCTGGGACGGCGAGTCTGCATTGGCGGATAGGGGGGTGGCCAGTCGGCTGGTGGAGAACTCCATCCTTCCCACTGACCAAAGTGTCCTGGGTCAAATTGACATAGAAAGGCTCGCTAACTCAGTCGTTTATGGCAGTTACCAGGTTAAGTACTAATGTCGTCTCGTTGTGCTGTTGCCTTACTCGTACAGCCTTACTTATCCATGATTCCCTGCAGACATCATTGGTCGGGGCGGAATTGCATCGCCGAGTGGTGCAATTGTTGATTTCCGAGCGGAAAAAGGCGGTTTCATTCGAATCTCAACTTAAGGATTTGAAGGAGCAGCTGATGAAAGAGAGAGACCGCAGATCTCAGGCGGAGTGGGAGGTTGCGAAAGCTAAAGATCGGGCGGCCTCTATGTCAGCGGTTCGGAAGAGCTCCGAAGAGCGATGGTACGTAGAGAAGAGCAGTCTCCTGGCTCGTATAGCCGAGTTGGAGAGAAACTCGCTTCCTCCAAACTCGATTGCAGACGTGAGGCATGAGGCTGAGGCGAGGAAGTGTCAGCGATCTGGTCAGGAGTCCGGTGGAGGATCGGCCCAAACGTAGGACGGTTTAGCTACCAACGCGCCCTCCAGCGAGGCGTCTGTGTGAATCGTGGCATCTTAGTACACCAAATGTTTTTTATATTTTGAGAGGTGGACATGTGATGGTTTATGCGTTAGTAATGAACCCCGAACATTCAATTGGCAATGAACACTGTCTGGTGCAGTCTTTTACCGCTTGTTAGTATAAATATCTGTTTGCCAATCATTAGCGATCTTCGTACACCGATTGCTTAATTTCTTGTGGCTATTAAAACTATTAGCATACATCCATCACAGAAATGGACAAGGATGGTGTGAAATATCAAATTTGCCCGGGAATATACTTAGTGCACGTGAACTGCGTTGGAATTGAGCTTAGCATCACAGTGTACCAGATATACAATTTTTTCTCATTGCTCACACCGGTCCCACCTTTTACCTGATGTCTATGGATGAATCTGATTTGTCAGTGTGTTTCATTGGAGTCATTTTATGCAGCATTCACATAGCCTCTACATGCATCGAGATTGTTACGTATATAGTTTTCCTTTAAACAAAATTGGGATATTGGACTTATGCCATAAATTCAAGTAGACCATCGTCAAGGAGACAAAGATTCAAGAATACGCAGAGGTGGAAATCACTTCATGCAACATAAATAACACATTTAATGCAGTATACGGTCTTCAACATCAATAACATACCAAAGCACACAATTATGAGTCCAACTCTTAGCATTCTCCTTTATGTCCGTTGTGCGCGGTGAGCAAATTTTTAATGCTGTAACATAAATTGCTCAAAGCGCACAACAGGCAAAATTATGCCAGTCGTGTGAATTTAGCAACTGTATCCCATAACATAAATGTTCAACGCGCACAACAAGCAAAGACATGATGGCGCGTTGAGTTCCCGTTGTGCAGAAATCCCATAAATTTTGTACAAAAATCCCAAAAATTTCAGTATATTCTTTCATTATAAACTCAGACACTACATTTGCACAAAATTATACATTCAACCATCTGATGATACAGTAAGTACAGTGGGAGATTTGCCTACATCTTTACAGATTAATGTCTCGAATTGTCGCATCCTCTCTTCAAGGGCTTCCACCCATCCTTTGGCCGCAGGCAGGCGGTTAGCCTTCCAATGCCTTATTACCGGTGGGACCGGGCTTCTATCTTTAAGTTGAATCTTTACAAATTGATTATTATTTACAAAACCTATGGTGAAGGGACCACGTTTCGTACCTTGGTCTGGTCCTGATCATAACGGAAAAAATGAAAGACATTGTTGCATTGACATCAGATGTATTACACAGTTATAACGACTTGAGATTATATGTCCAACTTCAGGGAATGTCATCCAATATTGCATCGGGGGGTGGTCACCCATATAGTTAATTGACACTACCTGTTCTTGTGCACTTTCTTCACCCATCACCTTTGAGTACACATCATAGTGGTCACGCAGCTCTTGAAGCAACTCTCTTCTGACCACCTTCCACTGGTCCTCTCACATCCCTAGATGTGAAGATATAGCCCTGTAACCACAGTTCCCATCTGGCTTCACATCTATGACGTTTGATATATATTTGGCGATTGCAGCGGGGAATTGATCAAGATAAGTTATGCCTCCTTGAACGGCTCTAGCGTCCTTAGCTTCATAATTTGCTGAGGTAAATGAAGCTGTAGCAGAAACCACAGTCATACTGCCAGATGTCGCGGCTTTGACAGTAGTTGGTTTCTTTCTAGCAAGTTGAGGAGGAATTGGTGGGGCAGACGTATTTTTGATCCTTTGGGACCGTCTCGGCTGGACACGGCCGACGCTTTCTTGTTTCGATGAGACTTCAGTTGGAATTTGAGCAGAGCAACTAGCCGCATCGGCTAAGACATGATCAAAATGAGCAGGATGAATGGGGGTGGCTGTATCTTCATTTGTCAAATTATTATACCTTTTTCTTCTTCCATTGAACACGACATTAACTTGCGGCTCTGTAATCAGATTTGTCGCCGGGGTAGCTAGCTCCTTCAACTTAATTAACAACTCCTGCTTCATCGGCCCATCAAGTTGAGCATAGAGCTTGTGTATGCGCTCTAATTCAGCATGTATAAGCCCATCTTCTTCAAACATCAATTCCGTCTTAGCCTCCATGTCTAGCTGCTTCCAATGAGAATTTACGGCATCTAAGGGAATGGGGTGATTTTCCCTTGTGAATTTGCTAATCTCATTGGCACATGGTACACCATAAATCATTCTAGCTAGACAATCACCTGTGCATTGGTCCGTTCCCATAGGGTCAGATTTATCAGCTTTCACAGACATTATCTTCAACGCCGCAGCGGCTGTAAATCCTATCAGCTCCCTGAACAAGAACCCATGCACATTACGTTGCAACATGATCTTAGATTTCTCGAATGATGCCTTGATCTCGATATGCTGCCCCTCTAATGATTCATGTATGGTTGGCCAAGAAGTGGATAAACTGAAGGTCGATGAACCCAATGCCTTTTTAAGCTTAGAATGTTCAGTCTGGGCTCTTTTGGTCTGCGCTCTGTTGGTACTGACATTTCCAAAGTGCAGATTGCCATCTGTCCATACAGAAATAAACTTCTCCTTGTACTTGTCCAACCAAGATGTCTTCACATAGCTCACGACCCTTGTGTAATCTTTGTACTCGGTCTCCAATGCCTTCAGTTTAGCAACATGCTCCTCCTCCTTGCGTGCCCCCACCAATAAATTCCAGCTAGAGATGAAACCTAACCATTTTTCTTGATCTTCAAAAGAGGGCTGGCAATTTTTGGCAATATTTTTGGATATGTGCATTCTACATAATTGGTGCACCGCAAGGGGAAATTCATGGCCAATGGCATTCATAAGTGCTGGCTCCAGTGCTGACAAAATTACACGTGGCATCCTGTATCCATGTAGCAAAGAGCTCAACTTCTCCAAGGCCCACAAGTAGTTCTCCTCACGTACGGCCTCCGTGTAACAAAATGCAGCTGTGAACTGAATATCTGTGGACGTCACCCCATACATCTCCATCAATGGTGGCCTGTTGCGGTTGGTCTTCAACGCACAGTCCATAACCAGAATCTCTGGAAATTTTCGTAATAACTCAACCGACTGCGGATGTGCCCAAAATATAGTCCTCACTGCATTTGTCACTTCGTCCACTTCATGATACACAATGTAATTACGATGTGTCACTAGATTAAGGAATAGCTGCATTTCTGCTCTCCAGGCCATTTCCCCTGCCTTCATCCTCTTTCTGGCTTTATAAATAGTGTTGATTGTGGTAGATGTTGCATTATCCTTTTCCTTCAGGTATTTCAAGATTTCCCTTGGCCTAAGAAATCTATTTGACAAGTCTCTCACTGTGGCCATCTCCCCCCCTCCGAACCTCCTCTCATCTGGATGTCGCTCGATGTACATTGCGGGTTTATGGTTGTGAATGCCACGTACAACTGTCAAAATCCACTTATCTGTTGCCACACCATTAGCCCTCAAGTAGAAGGGACATGAACACTTCTTGCTTCGAGGTGATTTTTTGGCCGATATATCCGGCCTGTGTGGCCGATATGTCCCACTTCTTTCACAACAAAAATAATAAGTTGGGACCCTATTGCCCTTTGTACTCATATTTGATTATTTTGTAACAACCAAATTCCCGGTTTTCACACCGACCGCTTTTACCCATTTACCAAGCTCTTCTATGCTGGGGAAAATTTTATTTGTTGTGAACTGATTTGTATAATCTTCATTAACCTCTGAGCCTTCAACAATACGCTGATTAAGTACCAGATACCAATATAGTCACTAAATGTTTTGCTTTATTTTCTAGTAAATTAGTCAGTTAACAAAGCAAAATAATTTCAAACCTTTGCTTCTTTATCTGCTTCATCACAGATCCCCTCAATGTGTACCGAGTCCATCTCAATCTTCGTAATTTCTACACAATCATGTACCAAATGTACATTGCAGCAATCAATTTCTGAAATTATTAATAAATACCAAATTAATTAGCATCAATTAATGGCTTACCAACTTTACGATGCAATGCGTCTGCAGTCGACTATTTTAGGGCACCCCAACCCAATGACACAAATCTTTTGCTCTGCCTTAAGGACCTTCGTTTGATATAAGCAGGAACTCTTATAGTCTATATAGATCAGCGAATTAGAATAATTTCTGTTGATCAAACCCTATCTCGTTAGCTTTTCCCGCCTTAGGTCACAAAACTGATCGCATATGGAAGCTGTTATGATGCCTTTGTATATACGGATGCATAAAAATATTGGTTCATAGTGTAAATTACTCATCGCGAACACTGGGAGGGTAAAAATGTAAAAGTTCTCCTCTGTGAACCGTCTAGCTGTTTGCCCACCGCACACAATCACGCAAAACTCAGAATTGCTCACCGCACACCACCACGCAAAACTGGGAATTGCTCACCGCCCACAACCACTCAAAACACGGAATTGCTCAGCGCACACAACCACGCAAAACTCGAAATTGCTCAGCGCACACAACCACTCAAAACCCGTAATTGCTCACCGCACACAACCGTTTTGGTCAAGTCCACGTGCACATGTGGACGGGTTATTTGCTAGTAATATTTCAAACTAGACTTGTTTACTCAACCAGCACAACGAGTAAATTATTGTAGACCCGATATGACCCGGTAGGACCCGAAATTGTCCCGTGATACCTTCTGCTCGCAGCAAATTGACAGACAATTACACAGATTGCTCACGGCGGAATTTCAAACGACAAGTATTTTCAAAGATCGCTCCAGTCGCCCAGACCGAATTCCAAAAGATTTGATTTTTATTTCATTGCTCGAAGGATACATCACTTAGTCAACTGGTGAGATCAAACAAAGAGCTGAATCGAGAGAAATCGATTTAGGGGTTTTTGACCTAAATTTATCAACATCGACTCTTTGGTACGTCTATACTTTTAAGTACAGTTTATCTGCCTTTCTTATTTTGATTTTACATGCATTATCCACGGTTGAGATTGATGAAGTTGGTACAAAAATCCAAGGTAATATTGATTTATCTTCTCGGTAATAATGCATTAAATCTTTGAGGATTAGGTTATGAATTGTTTGATACAGGATACTATGGATTTTACAACCGACTTTACCACCAATCAACTGTTCAAGGATAGAAAAGAGCTGTTTCAGTGGATACAAAACGTCGGGTTAAGTCATGGGCATGTGATTGTTACACGTTCAGGGAGATTAAGTAAAACGGCCAAAGGGCATCATGCTGTGTACTTTGCATGTGAAAGAAGCGGTGAGTATCGGGGACACCGAAAGCTAAAAAAGACCAACCAGCCTGTTAAAACCAAGAAGTGTTCATGTCCTTTCTCATTGCGTGGTTATATGGTGGGCGTGGGCGTTGAGGAGTGGAAGTTAACAGACGTTTGTGGCAGGCACAACCATGAAGCAGCTAAATATGTCGATGGCCATTCCGATGAAGGGACGTTGCAGGGAATGGAGATGGAAACAGTGCGTGACTTGGCAAATAGCAAGGTTCGGCCAGCTGAAATTTTGAAAGTACTGAAGGCAAATAAAAACTTCAGTGCAACCTCAATCAAAGCACTTTATAATGCACGAAACCGGTTACAACGGGGGAAGAAGGTTGGTATTGTAAAACAGATGAAGGAGTTAGCATCAGCTGATAAAATTGTGGGTGCTGAGAATGTGAAGGCTGTGAATAATGAGGGGGAGGATCAGAAGGTGGGGGAGGCGTTTTGGGAGAATGCAGTGCCTGTTGAGTTGCAGGAGGAGGATCATACTGGGAAGATGGGTAGGGAGGATGATAAGGTGGATCGTAATGAGGCGGAGCAGACTGCTGAGGATGATGATGATGATGATAAGAATGCAGTGGCTAAGGCCTTTGAGAAGGAGAATGAGGTTCTATGTCTGCAAATTTCTACCCTGGTAGCGGAGATTGCTAAGCAGCATGCTGAGATAACGGATACGTCTACATTGACGTGTAAGCCGGGTAAGGGAAGAAGTAGACCGTTGTGGAAACGTACAATAAAGAGGCCGAAACAATCAATTCCACATGATGATAGTGACGAGGACTTGGCTGCCGACATAATAATACCTTATTGGAACGCTTTTCCTGAGTGTCTACGACCCCTTATAGTGCACGTCGTAGATGTGAAAGCAGACGGAAACTGTGGGTATAGGGCTGTGGTAGCTCAGTTGGGACTGGGTGAGGACAAAGGGAGGCAGGTGAAATATGACTTGCGAGAAGAGATGCAAAACCACGACGGCTTGTATCGGCAACTTATGGGTGCCGCGGAATTTAAAACGAATTTAGTGGCACTGGGCCATTTGTTAGACTGTCCAAAAGCTAAATGGTGGATGCAGATGCTAGAAATGGCACATGTCATTGCCTCATGCTACGACTGTGTAGTACATATTCTTGCACCTCATCAGTGTGTGACATATTTTCCTTTAAAAACTCCTCCAGTACCCCTATCATCCAGACGCCACATAACGTTGGGTCATGTGAACAATAATCACTTCGTTATTGTTAAACTTGCCCCATATGGTCCTGTCCCTCTGACTTCAAGTATGTGGCTAAGATACCGTTCCGATGTGTCAGACGGATGGCCGGCTGCTTATGAGGATATGATGCATCAATTCCAGTCAATAGTATTTGGTCACGATATTGCAACCGTTGACGTTATTGAAATATTGTAGGATAAAGCGTTGTATCATTTTACTATGGATTGTTTATTTCATATTGACAGATTGGTAGCATGAAATTTTATCATGTCTGCCTAAATGTGCAAATGTTATCATCTGTATGCCGTGCTGTGGTGTATAGTATCTATAAGTTATGCTCAACGATAGACCTACAAATCAAGTTTGCCTCTTACTAACTTTTTGGTGAATGGGTACAAACTGATATATACTGGATTTTGAATGCTTAATAACACACGCAATCTATCCAGATTTTCTTAAGGGTGTTAATTAATACAAATAATGATAGTTATCACGTTTGTATTTTATTATTTTATACGTATCAATAATGTTGTTAACATCGGCATAAGAATATGAGTAATCCAATAGAATAAATATTAAAAACAAAATTTAGAACTACTCAGCGCGCACCACAGGCAAAATCGTTCTCAGCGTCGCGATTAATAACGATTACCGTTACTAATGTCAATCCTGACAATCCACGTAAGATTACTCAGCGCGCAAAACGGTTCAAATCGTGTTAAAATATATCCGTTGTGCGTGCTGAGTAAAATAAGCCAACTAAACCACCGAATTTACTCGAAGCGCACAACAGGTTAAAATTTTTACCCGTTTTGACCCGTTAGGACCCTCTTTCACCCCTTGATAAATTCTGCTCACCGCTCACAGCCATAACCTTCCACATATTGCTCAAGGCGGAATATCAAACGGCAAGTTTTCCGTAGATTGCTCAAGGCGCACAGACGGAAATTCCAAAGATTTGATTTTTATTACTGGGCTCGACATTTACATCACAGTGTCAACTGCTGCGTTCAAACAAATCGGTGAAGCGATAGCAATCGATTTAGGGGTTTTCAACCTAAATTTGTCGAAATCGCGATTTGGTAAGTATACAATGTTAAGTACATTTTATTTGATATTCTTATTACAATTACAATGTGTAGAAATAGAAGGAGAAATTTTTGGTTTTTACTTGCCTGCAGATACAGTTGAGTTTGATGGAGATACTAAAAAATTCCGAGGTAATATTGATTTATCTTTACGTCAATAATGTAACTAATGTTTGGTTCCCGATCCAATTAGTTGTATGAATTGTTTGATACAGGTGTATATGGATTATACAGCCGAATTTACAATGATTCAACGTTTTAAAAGTAGAGACGAGCTCTTTCAGTGGATAAAGAGCGTCGGACGACAACAGGGGCATGTGATTGTTACCAGTGCGTCGAGTATGAGTAAATCGTCCAATAGGACTCTCACTGACTACTATGCATGTGCAAGAAGCGGGAACTACAGGGGACATCGACCAGTACGAAAGAGCAACCGGCCAGTTAGAACCAACAAGTGTAGATGCCCGTTCAAATTGCGTGGTAATGAGGTGGGCGATGGCGGTGAGTGGAGTTTAACGGTCTTGATGGCAGGCACAACCATCAAGCTGCTAATTATGTTGCGGGCCATTCCGACGACGGGATGTTGCAGGGAAAAGAGGTGGTAGCATTGCGAGACTTGGCAAATAGAAAGGTACCGCCGTCAGCAATTTTGAAAGGCCTGAAGGAAACTAAATCCTTCAATGAAACACCAATCAAATCAATTTATAATGCATGTTCCCGATTACTAAGGGGGCAGAGTGTGGGTATGGTAAACAAGTTGAAGGAGTTAGCATCAACGTGTAGAATTGTGGGTGATGAGCTTGTGGTGCATGTGGATAATGTTGAGGAGGAGCAGAAGGGAGATGAGGAGAAGGTGGATGAGGCTGAGGAGGCGACTGCATTGGCTTCTTATTGGCAGGATGATGAGGTGGATCATAATGCGATGGAGTAGGCTGCTGAGAAGTTGGCTCTTAGTGGGCAGGAGCAGAATGCTGCGGAGGAGGATGAGGTTAATGCAGCGAATGAGAATGTGGAGCCGAGGGTGCATGATGTTTATGGGGATGATGAGGCTGAGAATGCAGTGGCTGCTGACTTGACTATAGATGATTATGTTATTGGGGAGATGGTGGAGACGGAGGAGACGGTTGCCCTTAACGTGGAGGTGCAGAGTGCTGAGGAGGTACTGGTGGAGGATAATGCAGCGGCTGAGACTGTGGAGCCGAAGGTGTATGAGGAGAAGGCGAACGAGGAGGAGGATGATAAGGAAGTGGCTACTAATTTGATTTCTGAGGAGCATACTGGGAAGTTGGTGGATACGGCGGGGACGATGGAACGTAATGTGGCTGACCAGACTGCTGAGATGGATGAGGGGGAGAATGCAGCTGGGGAGAATGAGGAGCCGCAGGAGGATGAGGTGAATGTGGAGGATGTGGAGGATGAGAAGATAGAGGATGCTGGGTTGATGCAAGCTGAGCTTACGTTGGAGTTGGGGGCGACGGTGGAGACGAGGGATCATAATGTGGATGCTCAGACTGTTGGGAGGGAGGAGGAGACGGATGTGGCCTCGTATTTTGATAAGCACGAGGAGATGGATGGCATGCTTAAAAAAATTTCTCCCCTGGTTGATGAGATTTTTGATCATTTTTCCGATGTGACGGAGAAGCCTACAGTTAGGAGGAAGCCTGTTAAGGCTCCACGGTTGCATTCAATTGCGGAGCATACGGCGGCGGCGAAGGAGAAGCCTAAATTGAAGAGGCGGCCTTCGAAGGAAAGTAGTAAGCGTCCGAAACTTCCAATAAAGAAGCCGAAACCTTCGTTTCCCCGTGATGATTATGTTGAAGATTTGCCTGCCAACTTCCTCATACCATATTATTTGGATTTTCATCACAAGCTACAATCCCTCATAGTGGGCTGCGTAGACGTGGTTTCAGATGGCAACTGTGGGTACAGGGCTGTGGCAGTTCAGTTGGGCTTGAAACAATCTGATTGGCTGACTGTCAGAGCTGATTTGCTCCGTGAGATGCGGACATACAGCGTCTTGTACAGGCGTGTTATGGGTGAGGTTTCATATAATTATAATTTGAAGGCAGTGAACTATTTTATTACTGATGAAGGTGCAGGAAAGGATAATTGGTTGCAGATGCCAGACATGGGACATGTCATTGCCTCATGCTACAACTGTGTAGTACATTTGATTGCACGTGATATGTGTGTGACACTTTTTCCATTGAGAAGTCCTCCAGTAAACCAAGCCTCCAGACTCCACAAAACGTTGGGTCATGTGAACAGAAATCACTTTGTTATCCTTCAACTTGACCCAACAGGTGACGTCCCTCCGACTTCAGTTGTGTGGACAAGATCGCATGACGCTGTGGCCGATGGATGGCCGGCGGGTTATGAGCAGAGGATGCAGTCATTCGTTGTGAGGGTAGAAGGTACGTATATTTCTACCGCTGATGCTTTTTAGTATCTGTAAGATAAAACTTTTATCAATGTAATAAGTTTTTTTGGTATAAAAATGGACCACTTTGTAGGATGAAATTTTATCATGGCTTCTGAAATGTGCAAATGTCATCATCGGTATGGATTGATGTTGTGTATCATACCAATTACACCGAGCGCAACACTGCAGTAATATTGCCCGTTTTGCGCTTTGAGTAATTATGTCTTTACCTACAAAATTGCTCAACGCGCAGAACTGGCAATATTAGTGCCGGTTTTGCGCTCTGGGTATTTTTAATAACATCAACCTTTGTTTCAAATTGTTATGCGATGAGAATGTATCATTGTTAGTGTGTCAAATAGTCCAAGTGAGAGTAGGGTTATTGTATCATATATGTTATTGTCTGACAAAATTGCTTACCACAAACTCCCATTGATAAGTTTTGCCCGTTGAGCGCCTTTATTAGCCAATTTGTTAGTGGTTACTACAATTGCTCACCATTCACCACGATCAGAACAAATAATTTTGACCGGTTGTGCGCGGTGAGCAATTTTGTTAGTGTGAAAAAAAAAATCCAACTCGTCCACTCAATAAAATTTGCTGATATATCCACATTTATTGCTGCTCGCACCGTGCAAATTTTTAATGGTTAACAGAAATGCTCACAGCGCACAACGGCGATATATTGGAACCTTTGGTCTTACTAAGAGACCCCTCGAGTCTGCAGAGTAGTGTTGGTGAACATACAGAGCATGGATCGTTAATATACAGCGGATTGCTACCAGTCGGATGTTCTGCTCAATAATGATTAATGCCTGCCTAAGTTTTGCGCGTTGGAATAAACTGTAGCCACTAAAAAAATAGCCCAACGCGCACAACGGGCAAAATTATGCCCTTAGGCTCGGGCAAAATTACGAGCACAACGGGAAAACAACGCACACAACGGGCAAAATTACGCGCACAACGGGCAAAACAATGCGCACAACGGGCAAAAAGGTAATCCAGGTGTTCGCTTTTTGAGCATATAATAAAAGGTAGTTTATCAACAATTGTTAAACGCGCACACACCTAGTAGACTTATGCCCGGTGTGCGCGTTGAGCAAAGTTACGACGATAGCGCATTTGCTCAACGCGCCCCGCACGGACTAATTTTCCCCGTTGTGTGCTTTGAGCATATTTGTTGGATGCTGTAATTTTTGTTTCAACGGTCAATCATTCACATTCCAATTTTCATCATACTAAAATTGTGATTCCACAACATGCCAACAGTCAAACTTCACTTAGAAACTTTACCTAATTGTGATTAAGACCGATACTTATTCATTCTGAAGACATTTTATATTAAATCTGATACCTAGTCAATCTGATTCAGAAACTGCATGCAAACCTTTAGATTAACGCTGATACATATTCAAATGGTGACCTTTCCAAAATGACCAACCCATTCTAACATACTGAAGTACGTACAGATACAGATCCAAACTGATACATATCCCTTTACTCTTACAAACTGATACATTTGATTGTCTTCGCAGATGTTTGCAATGAAGTGGCGCGTGATCTGCGTGCTTCCCCCTTCAACTTCCGCGAGTTCATCGGGCGCCCATCTTCGTTGCGTTTATTAACGTCCCTGGATAATTAGATATGAGTGTCACGTCGTTGTAACCTGCAGTCAAGTATGTAGCCGTGTCAAACACAACGCCTGGAACGCCGATTCCCCTGTGGCGATGTACCACACGGGCAATGCGCTCCACATCTACGTTGCAGTTGCCGAATTTCTGCCCTGATCTGATCAAGATGATTGTCATACCAGATGTGTGCAATGACGTGGCACTTTGTCCGCAGTAGGAGACCCCGTGAATTCGAAAGTCGGCAGACCGTTTCTCTTATTACCGTCATTGTTGTCGTCGTTGTAACCTGAAGTCAGGACAAAAGACACCGATTGGAACTCCGTTACCGGAGACGATGTAAAAAAACACAGGGTTGCATAAGAAGTTGTGTTTGGAAGTGTAAGAGATCGGAAAGGATAGGATGGAGTGTTTGTGTGTCAAAGATGATGTATAGTGAAACGATGAAGGGTTTGATGGAGGCAATGGAGTGTATAAAGAGGAGATGGAGATGGATATGGAGTGTATAGCAAGACACGCAAAACAAATACATAGCCACAATTCATAATAGGAGGGAATAACAATCTTACATGGTACAACACCCAGCAGCTTTCCTAAAACATATGAGACATCATAGCCAATATCACCCCAAAAGAATATGGTATGATCATCGTACACATTTTTCATAGTGCTGTTTGGGACAAATTTTCTCAACGCAGTTGCAACACCCCCCAAGCATTGTCGGGGATGCTTGATTATAAATGGACGATAGCCCTTCGTTGCATAAGTTTCCAACATGAACCACTTACCTTTACGTGAAAAGAGTACTGGATGAATGCTATCGTCCATATCTATATCAAGCATGCACGAATAGCTGAAGGACTTATTGTTTCCATACGGAGGTTGTGTGGGAAAATAAAGAAGATGATAGAAGAAAGTATATGAAGTTTAGAGAAGATGAGTGCTCGTTGTCCGCCATTTATAGGGGAAATTGGACCAATCATAATGAAGCGTATAAAAAGGCCGTGATCCTACAGTAATGCAATGGATCTCGGGAATCAACATTTAGAGCATCTCCAAAGGGGCTCCCTAAATTATTTTAGAATGTGGAAAAAAATAGGTTAATTACTCTCCGCGTAAAACCATGAAACCCAACGGTTTTTCGCCTTGCTCACATAATAGGAAAATTACTCTCAACAATACTACTCTCCACTAAGATTTTTTAATACATTATATTCGCCGCGCACACCGGGCTAAATAATACAGAAGCGAGTAACTATTATAATTGCTCACTGTGCAGAACGCATAGAAAACGAGAATTGCTCAATGCGCATAACACAGAACGCATGACAGCGAATTGTATTGATGAGAAGAAGTAGAGTTACATCGAAGACCCCGTCATGCTACAGAGGGGTTCTCGTGAATATACAAAAGACTGCTCGTCAATCTACAGCGGATTGATATCAGACATATGAAGAGACTTTAATTGCGATGGGAGAGAATTGATGTAGCTGGAGCGATTTGAAAGCTCTCAGGGAGACCTTTGACCCGAAAAATGACACAAATGTCCTCAAAAGCAAGAGCAACTGTGACCCAGTGGAGAACTTTATGGCAGTTCACCCTCACTAGGACAAAATTGGTTGTGTGCGGTGAGCAATTCTGAGGTTTGAGTGGTTTTGTGCTCTGAGCAAATCTGATTTTTGAGAGGTTGTATGCGGTGAGCACTTTTGAGTTTGAGTGGTTCTGTGCGATGAGCAATTTTGAGTTTTGAGTGGATTTGTGCGCTGAGCAATTCTGAGTTTTGAGTGGTTTTGTGCGGTGAGCTTATTCTGAGTTTGAGTGGTTGTGTGCGGTGAGTAATTCTGAGGTATGAGTGGTTTTGTAGCCGCTTACTTAATTGCTCAACGCTGAGACATAATTGCTCAAAGCAAAGAAAGAAAATCCTTACCATGAAGTTTGAAAGGGGGCGAGACGCCCCCGTATTCGATTTCTCCTCACAATCCCAGGGCGTTAGGGACGATTTTCCTCTAGACACTCCTCCCCTCTCAAAAGAAACCTCCCGTTGGCCCGATCATTGGATAGGCCCTCCGTTGATACCGGACCTCTCCTTCCCAACGAATTCTTCCTCTTACAGGCAGATCATCGACGAGTTATTCCTCTTACACATGGAGCGGCCCGACTTCCACTCCCCGACTTAGGGCGGACCTCTCCTCCCCTCCAGCGCCTACTCCGTGACGACCTCCACCTCTGGGGGAGGCGTCGCCGTCCGCGGGTTGTCGGTCCAAATCACCGGTTAAGGCATCGCCATGCCAATCACCCCACTGGGCACCACCGTTCCCAGACAACGGGTCCCTCCGCCATCCAACGGTCTGCCTTCCACTCAACGACCTCCCGTCGCACATCCTGATGCAGTTTATAGTAAATTGAAACGAAACCCCACCGCCATCCAACGGCCTGCCTTCCACTCCTCGACGGCACCCCAGCCCACCATCCAACGGCCTACCTTCAACCACTGGCGTCTTTATCGACGTATTGTAAAGAACGCGAAAATGTCCCTCCAAGCAAGTTGTTAAATTCAGTCTATGAGAAAATTAACTTGTTTACATGCAAACTTTTAGATTATCTCTGATACATAATCAATCTGAAGACATTTTAGATTAAATCGGCTACATATTCAATCGACTTCGTAAACTGCTTGAAAATTTTTAGATTATATCTCATACATATTCCAATTGATGACATTCTCAAAATGACCCAGCCATTCAAATATATGGATGTACATACTGATACAGAAC
>CM061142.1:464878486-464896523 GCA_030789695.1 Scilla litardierei
TTGTGCAACCGTGCTACTATTGGTATATAACCATCGATTGTTTAATCGACAGAAATTTCAACTGGGCGCCTTTTGACAAAAACTACACTGGTTTCAAAGGGGTCGGAACCCTGGCCGACGTCGGCGGAGGCATCGGGACATCTCTCGAGACCATCGTCTCTAAATTTCCTCGTATCAAGGGAATCAACTTTGACCTCCCTCAAGTTGTCTCGGCTGCACCCCCCTATTCCAGGAGTTTCTCTCTTCTATATATATGTCTCTATTATATTGATGTTAACTACATGAAGGTAGGGTAGTCTCAATCATCATATTTTAAAAATGTTGTTTCACTACAAATTAGCATGTATTATTCAAAATCGATGATTACTGAGGCTATTGGATGACCATGGCGCAGGTGTGGAACACATCGGAGGAGACATGTTTAAAACTATTCCAAGTGCCGACGCAATCTTTATGAAGGTAATTAATGCATCGTTAACTTTGCTATGTAGCCATCACGGAAACATGTATATGAAAAATTTCACAAAATTTCACAAAACCCTGTTGATTGCTGCATATGAAAAATACATGCTAATTTTTGTCTCAACTAAACATGTATATGAAAACAAATCATAAAATTATATGTAAGTTAAGAACGTTATGCCCCTTTTGACAAAAGCTAATTGTTGTACAAATTATTCATGTACAAGTGAAACTCCAAACATATATTTCAGAATATGCATACATTTGGAAGCAGTATGCATGTATAACCGTATGCCCTTTCCTGTATCATTTACATGTTAGATGAAGAGCTACGATGTCAATCAAAAAATTGTGCCATCAATTAAGGACGTTGAACTGGTATTTTGTTTGATACACTAATTTGTTGACATTGAATTTTTCACCTTATTTGTAACCTATCACAAGTTAGTTACATATGTAAATGGATCAGCAAAGTATGAGATTCATCATTTGGGATTGTTTAGAACATATGAAGATTAGCCAAAGAAGATTTTGGAAAAAAAACAAATGGTCTACAAGTCTAATCTCTCTCCTTGTCTATTTTTATTTTTAATGACCAAGTTTGCAGTTCAAGTTACAAACAGGAATGTGTTTTGATGGTAAATTGGGAGTTAGACACTTAGAATCATTCACAAGTCCATAAATGGTTAAGGCATGCATTTTATTAAAGTGCAATGTTAATTTCTGATTAGTTAACACTAACGTTCAGCGTAATTTATTGTGCATATGGGAATTGTTTTATTTCCTCGACGTCTCAAACACTGGTTTCCCTCTGTAATTTATTCTTGTACCTTAACCATATATACATAAAATGATTTTTACCTTCCCAATATTATTGAATCATAATTTTTATTATAGAAAATAATTGTTGACTCTTTTGTGTTGGGGGTTTTACTGTCCTTTGGTTGTATATTTGGATATCAGTGTATTTTAATTTAGTATTCTCCTCAACATTCTACAATAGTTGGAATTGCTTAATTGATGCTGAAATGTTTTAAAACTGCAGTTCTCGTCTAAATTTACTTATGCCACTGTTTTGTAATCTGTTTACTTCTCCTTGATTTTTTTTGGGAGGGCAAAAGTATTGTTTGCAATAGGGTAGAAAGGGGACTACAGTGTTAATCATCCTGAAAATTATATGAGATGCATAGTAGGAATTTGATGTTAGTCCCAATGGAGATAATATTAAGCGAACTGTGAATCAATTGTTTGCAAGGACATGAATTTTACAAGGAGAAAGATGCTAAAAGATAGCAGAGTGCAACATGTTACTTATCTTCTTATTATTGTTTGCAACAGGAAAACCATTACTTTGTGCTTGTATGCCAATGCTTGGCATATTAATAGAACATATGTGAATTTGTCTCGGAGTCTTGTGTAATTGGAACATAAATTTTGTGGCATTACCTTTCTGTGGATGTAATACAGACTAACTGCTAATGCTGCAGATACTTTCTTCTAGTTTCACCTGATGATTGGTAGTAACATCAAAATTCGGTTGCATTGTGTGTGTTTATCAGAAACTCTTGGGGGTGAAGGACTTATGGCAGATGATACATGAAGTGAAGGGGATGCTGACAACCATAGGAAATAAGCACATCGGCCTATGACACTGAGTGGGTTGCCTTGGTTCTGAGCCTTGACGGCGACGCTAAGCCCCAATTCCCGACTAGCCTCCGATGGATCGTCGACCACCAGTTGTCCGATGGCTCTTGGGGAGACGATGCGCTGTTCTCCTCCCATGATCGGATCATCAGCACTCTGGCATGCGTTATCGCCCTCAAATCTGGGAACATATGTCCTGAAATATCCGACAGAGGTGAATACGACGAAGTTTTGGTGTAGTTTGGTGTAGTTTGTTATGTTTCTATACGACGAAGTGCTGTATCAAATGCCACTTTTATTATTTTCCTGATGTCAAACTGTTCGTTGTCTACATGGCGCCGACAAGGGAACATGTATTTGATAAACCGATTAAATTGGGAAGCTGTTGCTTGTGTTCAA
This sequence comes from Scilla litardierei, assembly GCA_030789695.1. Taxonomy (NCBI): domain Eukaryota; kingdom Viridiplantae; phylum Streptophyta; class Magnoliopsida; order Asparagales; family Asparagaceae; genus Scilla; species Scilla litardierei. Next base: position 464,880,992 of record CM061142.1, read on the forward strand.
CCGGAGTCTAATAATCTTGTATAGTGTTGTTTCTTTGAGCAAGGATGTTCTCTTTAATGCTTATTTATGATTTATCTTGATACATTGCCAAAATACGACGAAATTGACGAAATTTGTTTGATTTTCTATTTTTTTAAAAAAAAATTAAACATTAGCCACGGCCGGTCCGTGGCTAATGCGTATTAGCCACGGCCGGTCCATGGCTAATGCGTATTAGCCAAGGACAGTCTAAACATTAGTAAACCACTTAGATAGCGCTTATAAAAGCGCTATCCAATCTACCACAGCGGTAGCTTGGATAGCTCTTTTATAAGCGCTATCTTAGTAAACCACTACGATAGCGCTTATAAAAGCGCTATCCAAGCTACCATAGCGGTAGCTTGGATAGTGCTTAAAAGCGCTATCTAAGTGTTAAAAAAAGCGCTATGCAAGCGTTTTTTTGTAGTAGTGAAACGACGAGCAAGTCCAACTTGCTGAAAGCTGAAATTCCATACGTCTTGAAAGTATATTAAGGTAAACACGACGTATCATTCGAATAACACAAATAAGAGGGAAAATTATAAATCGAATTGGGCAGGGCAAAAGTAAAACTAATATATGAAAGAACGACACATTTACATAAGTATGAAAAATATAGGCTGGGAAAATACCATAAGCTAGTATTCAAAAATTCCGACAAACGTTTTAAAAATTTAAATCAATGAAGGAGGATGAAATATAGGTATATTAAAATTTTGAACAAAGTTAAACTTAGGGAAAGAGGAAATCGAAAAATACTTTCAGAAGATTCAGGATTTGTAATGGAGATGTTCGAAGAGTGACGACGATCGTCATGAGGCGATCTCGTGAATCGAGGCAAGGAAATTTGGTCAGGTGATCAGAACATACATACGCCTAGGATATGATTCTGAAGGATCTACGGGGAAACTCCTACGGTCGACCAACTAAAGATTTGGAACTAGGCACTAAGACCTTCTAAGGGGCTGGACGGAAACGAAATGCGTTCAGCTTGGTCCGAAATCGATGAACCCAAGCGAACGACCAAAGGAAAAATTCTAGAAGTCTAATATGGTCAAGGGTAAACAAGGACCACTAAGGTAACTCCTACGAAGATTGAATCAATGGCTGACAGGGAGTCTAAATAACAAACAGAGGCCCTTAACTAGCAAGCACAGATGTCTAACTAAGTCTCTACCACCTAGGGACATAGGGAAATGACTAGATTCAGGGCTTCTGACTCGGGTGTTGCAATTTATTTAATGGACATTCCGTTATTATCGTTGTTTCGTTAATTCACAATTGCAAGACTGGACCTGCATGGGCCACCAACAAAACCTGTCACGCCCCGCTTCCCAAAAACGTGGAGGCGAAGCGTGAGAAGGTCCGCTCAGACTTGAAGCTACAAAGCCGCAAGTCCGATAAGCGTCAATCACTTTAAACTGCAGGTCCTTGCAACACGAAACGAAACAAAGATAATAATAACGAAAGAGACAAAAAGAACATCTCAGAATATCCAGAATAACAAATCTCAACATCGCAGAAAAAGCCACCAGGCTAAAAGAAAGAGAGTCTAAAAGAGGCCCAGCATGGCCAACAAAATTACAAAGTACAGAAACAAAGTAATGGTGCAAGCACCGACATCTAACAGCAACCTAAAGCAAAAGCAGCACCAACAGTCTCTAAAACTGGTCTCCGGTGTCCACGAACTCCTCGACGAACGTAGGCACAGTGTCAGCAAACACCACGCCCTCAGCAACTGTCTCTGGCTCAGGGTCTAACATGTGACACCCAAAGAGAAAGGGGCACATGTCAGCAAGTCTGGAAGACTTGTGCAAGTGAAACTGAAAGTACAAGTAAGAGCAACCTAGTAGTTCTAGCATGATGCAATGACATGGCAGTTAAAGTATGAGTGCAGCAGGTAAAGTAAAGTAAAGTAAAGTTGTAACGCCCCGCTTCCCAAAAGACACCGGAAGCGAGAACGTTACACGGCCCGCTTGAACTGGGGCGGTGAAGCTCGAGTTCAATAAGCGTCTGTGATAAAAAACACAGGAAATGGTCCTTGCATTTGCGTATCAGAACAACCAGAAAACATTTCATTAAATTAATGGGCACTTCCAGAATTATTCGTACAGAAAGTAAAACAACAGGGCCTCAGCATGGCCAAAGGAAACTACAACCAAACACTAATCCTACTACAAGGAACTGAACTAAAACTCAAATCACTGACGGAAAAGAGTCTCTAGTCTTCTGCAGAAAACGTCTCGGCATCATCGACAACTCTGGCCCTCCAAGTCAGGTGGTACTCAAGCTTTGAACCTGACATACATCCACAAACATGAATGTATGTCAGCTAGGGGTCTGCAAGAAAGAGTTAGCATCCCGAGGCGAAGTATATAACAAGTATATGAATTTTAGAAGCATTAAATATTTCAAAATGAAACGACTGCAGCAATTTAACGATTAACAATTTCGGAGCAGAAAGAAACAATCCTAGCATGCAATTCTAGTCGATGGCAAGTTTAAAGTTAAATTCTCAGAGTTTGTTAGCATTTCAATATTCACGATGACCAAGTTAGCGTTACAATGACCATGTCAAGAATTCACATCTAATCTAGGGTTCTCGCCTTTAGGTCGTGATGAGAAGGTCGTTCCTCTCACGGGGGCTTACCGTGATTGACACTAACCCACCGCGTCGGGTGGTGCTCTTGAGGAGAGTACCTTTCATACGCCCAGTGGCCGCTCAACCCTAACCCCACCCAAAAGTTTTGCCAGAACACGAGCCGGCCTAGTCGACTCACACGACATCCCGATATCACGAATTCGCCTTCGAGGCGCACGATTTCATGATGTCCATATTGTTAATCATGTCAAGGCTCACTGAATTTGTTGGTGACAATATTGAATTCTATGGTGACAGTTCTGCAAAGCGGAAACGGGTCGAACGACCGTTTCCGTAATTTCAAATAATGACGATTTCGTCCTTTTTGTTCAACTTGCTACAGAAACAATTTCTTTCTCTAGTTGTTTAAATTGGGGGTATATCGTATGATATACCGTTGGATCCCAATTTTCGTCCTAGTCATTATGGTGTCAGTTTTGTATGTCTTTTCACGTCTAAAGTTTGAGTTACACAGCAAAACATGAAGGCGGCGTAAACGTGCCGAAACTTCTAAAATTCATAACAAATCATATACTTGCCTGATTTTGACGTTCTTGGTGTCGTTGGAATCGTCTCGACGAGTACTACGCCGTGGAGGGTTTGGTTCGCTGTTTTGGCAGAAGATAAAATCAGATTAATTGAAATTAACTTGTTTTAGCTATAACATCTTATTCCAATAGTTACTAAAAAGGTATGTTCACATATGCCTAACTGCACCTATCTCATGGAATTCACTAAGGTTTGTACCGGAGTAAACAGCCCATATTAATCTTATGTTCTGATCTATTAACCCAACAATATTTTAAAACTAATATAGGGTTAACTCCTCTACTGCCATGGTGGTAAGAATATTGATAACACTAATCATCAATTAACTACGGTAACCCGTATCTTAACACAAATGTTATGCACTCTAACTTATAAAAATATACCCTACTACAACTAACCTATAATGCACCTATATAATAAATCTTGACACTAAAATATTAAGACTTACATAACATAAAATAACCTAGTTGTTCACTTGGAAGAATATTCGTATATACACAGTTTACTGACATTATATCACAAGGTACCTACTGCTATATATAATAACACTTGCAGTGGGACTTGGTACTTCCTCTTATTTTGTGGAGTCTATAAAATGTTAACTTAACACCATGACCCAAAATCATCAACTACATGCTGTCAAACTCACGTATGATATATAACTCACCTCCTTCAAAGCTGTACCCGTGCTTGCTTGTAGGAGCAACGGACTGGCAGCGGCTCTCGGAGATCGGAGGGGTTGGTCGGACTCGGAGAGGAGGCCGGAGGAGGAAGAGGAGTCCACGGCGCTAGCGGTTTCAGGTGGGACGGCTGACGGGCGTGGAGGAGCAAGTGACGGCGGGGGAGGAGAGAGGCGCCGCCTCGTGACTTGGGAAGGCAGGAACGACTGTGAGGGGGGTGTCCACCGGAGTTGGGTTGTGCCTCGAGGAGGAAGGAGGCCGCGGGGTTGAGGAACTTGTCGGAGAGAGTGAGGATGGGGCGGTGGAGGAGATCGGAAGGCGGCGAGGGGTCTGTCTCGTGGAGGAGGTGGACTCGGGGAATGGCCGGAGGAAGCTTTGGGTTTGTGGGTGGGTTGTGCCGTGAGGGTTTGCGGATCTGGAGAGAGGAAGGAGGCCGAAGGAGAAGGAGCAGGACTCGTAGGGGGGTTGGTCGGCGGTTCGCACGACGGCCTGTGGGGCTCCGCGCGGAGGAGACGGGAGGGGCGCGGGTTGGTGTTGATGGCGAGAAGAAGAGGAGAGGGGCCGGGCGTTCGGCGGCTGCGGTTTGCTTGGGCTCCTCTAGGGTTAGATAAAAGACAGGGGAGAGAAGACCTAGGTTTTATATTTAGTTGTAGGGTGATGTAGCATGTGGGGGTGTCAGCCTGGTTTATTTCTTTTAGGTTAGTTTATAAGGAGGTGTAGGGTTCTATAGTAGCCTGGGTTATAATAGGTTGGGGTTTTTTTTTTATAGCAGGCTCAGTATTGTGTGCGGCCTGGGTCATTTTATAAAGAAGTTGTGTAGGGTTTTTGAAAGTACAAGACCTAGGCTTTATTTGTTTCATAAGGAAAAGCTAGGGTGCTGTGTTGGCCTTCAGGTTTATTTTAGTGTGTGTAGAGGTATGAAAATGGGCAACACGTGAATGCCCTAGGGCTAGGTCTAGGAAAACTAGGGTTTGGTTTGCTATATGAAAGCTCATATGAATATTATAATATTAAATTGGTTTTAAAAGTTTGAAGGCTGGGTGTAGGCACTAGGCACACGCGAGCTAAAGGATTAACACTTGATTTGTTTCCTTAGCAAGGGTTGGGTGCGGCTGTGTTGTTGTGTCTTAGGACTAGTTAAAAGAGTAGTAGGTGAAGAGTACAGTTGTCTACCCTAGGGTTCATAGTATCATATTACAAAACTTGTGTGAGGGGTTAGCAAAAGAACAGCTTGTGATAGGGTCTAGGGTCTAGGGTAATCTGTGTTTCTCATATTGTGTGCGGTAATGGGTTCGGCCTTAGAGATTTAATGCTAAATTATAAAAGGCACTGTTGAATTTATTAATAATAGGAGGCTAATTAGGATGGGATTAAAAGGAGGGATTTTGAAAAGATTAATTGGATTCTTAATAGGTATGATCAAGAAAATAATAGCTAATAAATAAGTTTAAGAGAGGGTTTTATAAGGAAGGTCTCCATTTGAATTTTTAGAAGATTTGAAATTCAAATTTGAAAGAGTAAGTTTAAAATTAACAATATGAGATATTTTTAAAAATATAATGAGATCAATAATAATAGAAATTCGGCTAAATGGTTTAATATAATGATGGGAATAGATAATATGAAAGGTGGATACATGCACGGGGACCGATACGTCTACCTACGGATACAGAACGTCAGACTACGGATACGGGGAAGATATTACACTAGATAAAAAAAAACAGATAATAATAACGATAAAACCGGTCGTTACAAAAGTACGAGCATGGCATGGCATGGATGACAAGTATTACATGAATCATTCACAAGACAAGTACAAGACAAGGAAAGTAAGCACCTTGTGCACAGAGATTCCGTCTTTTGGCTAGAGTGGCTGCGCGGGCCAACTCCTAAGCTCAAGTGAACGTTTATCCCTACCCCTCCACGTGTGTCGAGCCAGGGCCTTACCCCCGAACTTGGAATGCTCGCTTCTGGACCACGAGCCAGGAAGTGTGTAAACAAGTATGGCGTAGGGGTGCACCTAGCCGGACAAGTAGTACGAGGACAAGTATTGTAGCGTGTGCTACGATGCAACAATCAATGCATGGATGACATGGCATGACAAGTAGTAAAGCGTACAAGTAAGAAAAGTAAACGTGACAGTTTAGCATGCATGAATGACAAGTTTAAGGGTTGGATCTAGCTTCGTTGTCAAGCTAGATCATTTAGGTGACGGATCTAGTTTCGTTGTCAAACTAGATCAAGTAGGCGTCTAGCCAGCTATCATTTCACTGACTAGTCTCTTTTACGCTAAAAGCAAGGAAGTGGCCTAAAAACATGGCCTTACATAAGAGTTGGCAAGTTTCACTTGCCTGCAACTATCACGTCAAGAAAACACCGTCCAACGAGTCCAAAGACGCGATTCCTACGTGCACAAGTCCACCGGCCTACATCCGTTTTATTAATCTTGATTAGTGATTGCTAAAACATTTAAAATACTTTAAAATACTGATTTTTAATCTTGGTTAGCATGCAAATTGGTTGGGGGTCCTAGGGGTGCAAAACGTTACCTCAACACGACGCGAAAGCTACACCGGCGTCGGGTAGCGACGCCGGGGGTTGGAATAAAAGATCGCGCTCCAAGTCCAAATTCCAATTAGATTCCTCGCTGGAAATTTCAGAGCAATCAATTCGGGCGACGATTCCAGATTCCAAAGCTCGCACGTGCGACGACGGGCTACGACGTGCGACGACGTCGTACGCGGCAAGTCGTCGAAGAGAACGCACCTAGGTGGGGCCCACAGTAGTCCTAGGGGCCTTTGGGGGACCCACAATAACTCTGGAGAACTTGGGGGGCCCACGGTGGCAAGCGGTGCGACGGATGCGGGGTTGCGACAAGTGGCTCTCAGTCGTACTCAGCCAATGCGGGGGATTCTCTCGGTCGCTGCGGGGAAACGGAGCTGTGCGGCGCTTTGGGTCGGTCGCAGCAGCGGGGGCGGGGAGATTCTTCGGTCAGACCGGTTGGGGGCTTCGGTCGTGTGCTTGGAATGCGAGGCGGGCGATGTTGCAACGTTGCAACGTTGCAACGTCGGTCGCTACGGGCGAGGCGACCGGTCAGACGCTGTGCGGAGCGGGGGAACGAAGCGGGCACGGTGCGGAGCGCTGTGCGGAGCAGGGTGCGGGCCAAGCAGTCGGTCAGACCGAGGGAACGGGGCGGGCGCTGTGAAGCGATGCGGGCGGCGATGGGTGCGGGGGCTGCTGTCGGTCGGAGCGGGGGAACGGGGGCGTTTTTCTCGGTCGTGCGGCAGCTGAACGTCGCAACGTTGCGACGAATCGTCGCAACGTCCAATTTGAGTTTTGGAGGAGGCTAGGGCTAATTTCTTGCGAAAATAGGTCTTGCTAGGGGTTGCTTATATAGTATAGACGGGTTGACTTGGTCTAGGGCTAAATCTAATAGGATTAGAAGTTCAAAAAGATTTAAAATTTGAAATCCAACTACTCCAACTCATCCAAGGGTTTGACCTGGTCCAAATGAGCTGGAAATTGGCTCAAAAATTCTCTAAAATGTTTAAAACTTAAATAAATTTTATTTGGCCGAAAATAATTTATAAATTAATTATTAAAAATAATATAAAACTTGTAAAAATTATAAAAGTGGTCAAATAAACTCCAAAAATTATAAAATAAATATTGTGGTGATCGTGGTGACGAATGTGAGCTAACTAAGAAGACGGATCTCAAATTCGACGTCGGACGACGAAACTAAAAATAGAAACGTCTCCCGTCAAAAGTGAAAATCGTCACGTCTCATCGAGTAAGTTTAAATTGTGGAAAAACGACTCGAGAAGTGTCGTTCCAAGATAGTGCCACTATTTAATACTCTCAGAGACGTTCGCAACGGCATATCACACAAAAGTATTCAAAATCAAACAAAGTCTAAGACGAACACGTGCACGGTCAAAAGCACGTGCACGAAAAACGTACAACGAAAAGTGGTCGTTACATTAGGGGAGCCCAGGGGAGCTTCCAGGGACTGATTTGGGCTGCGTGGAGGCGTCGTCTTCGCACGCTTCCATTGCTTTGCACTCGCAGCGTGTTGTGGTACACTCTTTCCTTTATTTTACACACGCCGCACTTTTCACGCTTTTTGGTGCGCGCTCGGGGCCCACATGCCGCCCCGGACACGGCCGAGGTCGAGGAGAGCTTCCGCCAAGCGGAAGCGGTCGGATGACACCGGCCCCTCCCACGAGTTGGAGGACTCTCCTCCGCCTTCTCCCACACACCCCGTCCACCCAGCACAGCCTGCAGGCCCCACACACCCCGCACAGCCTGCAGTGCCCGCACAGCCCATACACCCCGTACAGCCACCCCCTGCCACTCCACAGCCACCACCTCCGGCTCCACTTATCGGGCCGCTGGGGATCACGTTCCAGAACGATGAACATCGCATCGCTTTCGAGCGTATCTCCCAGCGCTCGATCGTACCCTCCAGGTTTGCACACCTTGCCGACCTAGGACGCCTGGGGGGTACTAGAGGGGATGCTCACGTTGTACGACAACGTGGGCTGGCGAGATTTCTTTCAGGTGTCGGTGGATACGTTTACCCGCCCGACACTTGAGGTACTTAGTTCGATCGCCCAGACCGACGAGGGATGCTCGTTTCGGTTCATGGACCGGGAGTGCCAGGTCACTCTCGGTATGATGAGAGCCTTCTTCTCGTGGCCCGACGTCCCCGGGGCCGACCGAGGTTACGCCCCCACCCATATCCCCCCACTTTCCTTCGACACCGACGCCTTCTGGGCCCGGATCACGGGTCTTCACGCTGCCTTTGACCCTAGTAGGGCCAAGGCCTCGGCCATTGTCCATCCATGCCTCCGTATAGCTCAGCGCCTTATGGCGACGACCTTTTTGGCCAGATATGAGCCGGGCACGATGTCCACGCCAGAGCTCTACATGCTCTACACGATGACACGTCCCAGAGCTCTATCTAGGGATGGCGATGAGCTGGTCCCCGCCGTCGTGATTGATGTCGCGGCTTGGATTTTGGACCGCATCATTGTATCGGTGGGCGCTCGCTCACCGATATGCTGCGGCGACCTGATCACCTTGCTCGCTCTTATGACCGGCGAGGACTTCCCTGACGACCTGCGACGCGCACCGGGCCCCACTTCTCTGTCGATTGATGTTATGGCCCGGATGAAGATGCTGCGTCCGCAAGGTGAGCGACACTGGGTCTGGCTGCACGGCCCTTACAGTGCCGATTACATGATTCTTCCGAGCCCAGCTCAGACTCAGATAGCACCGGCCCATGTGGACTGGCTCCCTGCGATGGATGTTCTGATCCCAGCCGCTTACGTGCTCGAGGCCGAGGAGGCCGAGCAGGCCCACGCTGCCCCCCGCAGACCCTGTTGCACCTGCCGCGCCTGCTGCCCCTGTTGACCCCGTGGACCCTCAGCCTATCCCAGATATTTCCGCTGCTCCAGACACCTCTGTCCAAACCTCTGTCGGTGTCGGGAGTACCTTAGCTGAGCCCACCTCCACTGCTTCCACGCCTGTCACCACCCTCACTTGCCCTCTGTCTGCCGAGCCCGTTTCCTCTGCCCCACCCGAGCGCCCGCCGACTATAGTTGAGTGCGGAGAGCCCTCTTTTGCCACCGCTGTAGAGACCGTAGTCTCCACCCCTGTCTCCACCGCTGCTGTGTTTTCCGAGAGTGTCGTGGCGTCTGTCCACACTTCTGTGCCACCGACCTCTCTGGCCGCCTCGCCACCACTTTTGTATTCTTCTTTCGCTGCTGCTGCCTCCACTTCTCACCGTCCTACCCAGCCTCGCACTGAGGCCAGGCCCCCACTTGCGAGCGCAGCTCCTTTTGTTCCCTTGCCTGTTGAGCCCGTCACCTACGCCACCAGAGTCCGCCAGCCCCGACCTGCATAGCCCGGACCGGTGCGTCCCTCTGCACCACCTCCCCCTGACACTGTACTTCAGAGCATTCGTGCTCTCGAGGGGGCGGTGGGTGGCCTCAGAGGCGACCTTCGGACCCTGTCCGCCACCGTCACTGCGATGGCTAGCCGCTTTGACCTGCTCCCGCACATTCACTACTGTCTTACCCAGGTCCTGGAGCGTCTCCCACGCGTACCCCCGCCCACCCAGCAGGTTCCCACCTCCACTTCCACACACACTCAGCCTACTACCACTTCCACACCCACACCCGCTCAGCAGCCTGCACCACCACCACCTCCTCCTCCGCCTCAGGACGGAGACGGCGCAGCACCACCTTCTTAGGCACCCTTGATGCCATCGATTATTTTTGCCGTTATGCTGCCCGTTTCTGCTGGGTCCTGATGCTTTTTGACCACCCCCCCTCCCCTCACTTATTTTGGGATTCTCATTCTGATCGTATCTTTATATATCTTTTTTGGGAGAGAGGGAGAGTTTTTGGTGCCACACCTATATATCTGTATCACTCCTATATCTGCATGCTTCATGTCCGCATCATATTTTTCGTTTCATTATTTTTCCTTTTTTTTCCTCCCATCATGCTTGCATCCTCACTTACCCATCACATTACTTGTCTCTCGGTGCGCCACACTTTGCACATTGATGACACTGTGCCATTTAGCTTGGGGGAGTGAGTTCTCACAATCTTTTTGATTTACCACCTTTATTTTTAGTTTTTCACGCCATTTTCCGCTTTTGCACTTATTTTCATCAATTTTCCTTTATTTTACCATGCATCACGTTTTTCTTATTTTTCTGTGTGCCGCATTGTAAATACTTCTATTTTCCCCTTTATCTTTATTTTCTTTTTCATCTCATGCTAGAGATGACTTTTCTATGATGATGATGACATGGAGTGAGCTTACTCTATTTGCATGCTATATTTGTCATGTCTTAGACTTTATTTCTGATATCATATGCTATGACATTGCCTTGCATTTAGAGATAGTAGCCCACACTTTTTCCACATGAAAATAGATGAAAGTTTATTATTAGCTGAGTCTGAATATTCATATGTATGCTATCGCAGAAAACACACCAAGATTCACGCATTGAATGCTTATATCTGGAGTACCGATTTTTTTTCCTATATCACTTCTATATGCATGAACTGTACATTTTACTTCAGGACGATTGAATGATGTTAGCTATGATAAATCTGGATTAGTTAGCTTTTTTGTGATCGAAACTGAGTAGATTAGATTACCCTGCTGAAGTTGTCGTGCATGTCTTATAGAGTGAACCGAGAGATATATTTATTTCTTTCTCCACAAATCTTGAACACCATTTCTCTACTTTTAAAATCATTGGTGAATCTCCCCTTAGCGATTCTATTATATGGCATTTCCCCCGCTATTAATTCCTAGCTCCAAATTTCCCGAATTCAAAAAAAAAGAGAAAATATTCTTGTATATCATTATCTCTCTTTGAGTTGGGATCATTGTGTATATATGCTATATAAAAAACAAAAGAAAAAGAAAAAGAAAAAGAAAAGAGGAAAAATCCTCAATAAAAGATCACATCTCACTTTCTTTCTTTCTTCTCTCTTTTCGTGTTCATTTTCATTACTTTTGGAGCTTTATAAAAATGGGGATGTGAATATTTTTTTTATGCCACCACGCTTATAGATAAGCTTGGGGGAGGGAATCCAATGATGTGTGAGAGAGTGACTACTTGACTTTGCACGACAACCTAGGCTAAGTAATATTCTATACTTAGTGAGATTATTTTCAGCTTTACGAAGTCCAAAATTCTATGTCTAGCACTCATTTCATGAAATCCATACTTTTCTATTCTTTCTATTCTATTGCGTGATATTCTTATACTCCTCATAGAAAGCATTCAATTGAAAAGTGTGTGATCTGCGATTTGTATACCGCTTTAGATGATTCAGATGATGTTAATTCTAAAATTATTCCGTTTTTCATGATTATATCGTTGTTCGTGGGTTTTCTATTTCTATTTGCACTATTATACTATGATATCAAAATAAAACTCTTTGACATGTATTTTTCATTCAGTGCATGCTATATGAGTAAGCGAAACCCACGTCCTGAGAAAATGATCTAGCAGCTTCCCTCTTCGCTTCTTTCTTTCTTCTTTGTTTTTATTTCATTTTTCATTCTTCTCCGTTTTTTCATTTTTCATTTTTCGCCATTTTCGTTTTCCGAATCCACCAGGTTCACCTTTTACTTATCTTCCTCGAGGACGAGTAAGAGGTAAGCTTGGGGGATTTTGATCACTCCTTATTTTACACCTTTTTCCCGCATGTTTGCATGCCATTTAGATCGCCCAAATCATGTTTTTCACGATATATCGACGATATTGCGATGCTTTTCACGATTTGTTGTTTTTGTCGCATTTCAGGTGATTTGGAGCGATTCGGAGTGATCTCGAGATACGCCTACTCCAGAGTGTCACCGATGACCTCCCCGAGGGGTATTTTGCTGTTGGAGAGGAGCGGAAGAAGAAAGAATGTCGCAGGAGCGACGAGGAGGCCAAAACAAGCTGTTTGGGCATTTTTGGTGTCCCACTCGGCCGAGTGAAGGAGTCACTCGGCCGACCAGCGAGACACCGCTCGGCCGACCAGATCGGATACGCTCCATACGTGCACTCGGCCGAGCAACGGAAGCCACATCGGCCGAGTGACGAGATCCCGTCCGCCCGAGTGGCACCCAGACGACGCATGTCAAAAATCGCCAACTTGCTGTTTTTCGTCTGCCTGAGCTTCAGAAGACCCACTCGGCCGAGTGGCAAATGCCGACCGCCCGAGTACCAAGAAGCCAGCGGCCGAGTGACGACAACTCACTCGGCCGAGCGACTCCCGAAGTGAAGACCCCCGAAGACCCAGACTTACTGGAAATTTACAGGGTTTCTCACTCGGCCGAGCGACTTTTGTCACTCGGCCGAGTGCGACGCGCTGCCTGTAGCGAAAATTGCGGATTTCAGGCTGCGCAGGGGCATTTTGGTCACAGTTTTTTGGACGATTTTGGGGGGTATTTAACCCCTGTTTTTACCCTAGTTTTGGGGGGCTTTTCCTTTAGATTTTTGCAGCTTTTTAGATTAACTTTTTAGCTTTATTCTTGTGATTGGAGAGGAGACAAAAGTGGATTTTTGTTGAATTATTTGAAGAACTCCATTGGTTTGTGTCTCTCTTCTCTAAAAATTCTATTTTTATTGCATATCTCAATAGTGTGATGAATTCTCTTATTAATTTCATTGATTATTTTTGTGTTTGTGCTATTAATTGTGAGTAGTCTCCACGTCTTGGGGCGTGGGGATGAACCCTACGAGCCCAATTTCAGATTTGTGATGAATTGGTAGAAATTTTGCTAGAATTGCTATTAGGGATTAGATTGGGATCAATTTACTACGGATAGCTAGGTATTCATATCGATTGGGATTTGCAAGATATTGGATCCCAATTCGATAGGAAACCCTAGAAATCCGAATTGGGTTGGAGTCGAATTTCCGTAGTATCGGTTTGTAAGAGATTGGATCGATACTAGGGTTTTGCGGTTGCAATCCCATGCCGATACCCATTTGCAAGAGATTGGATGGGTAGGAACTATCCCAACCTAGGTCGTGGCCCGAGTTTGCACGAGAGTGGGCTCGGGGCGCGATTGAACGATGATGTTGATCCTAATGCTAGCTTCCCTAGGCTAGGGTTTGCAAGAGATTGGACCCGAACCTAGGATAGCTATAGACCGGCAACAGCGCGAGAGCGTGAGCTTGGTATTATATTCAGTTGCAACTAGTTCATCCAAAATTTTATTCTAGAAATTTCGATACCAATGAACCACATTGACGGGATACGGTGAGTAGCGGGGATTCCCCATTCCCCAGACGTTCTTTGTTTGATTTGATATTTCCGTACTTTGTCTGACGATTGTGACAGGATCGCCAAAGGCAAATTTCTCTCTTCTTAATAGCCAGGTTGATTTGAACAAACACGGCCATTCGTCCTCCCTGTGTTCGATAACCCGCTTGCCTCTATACCGTGCGCTTGCGGTAAAACTACAACCGTTCTTTGGGTTACATTCCGGAGCGATCATGTCACCCAAAAGAGTAAAGGGGCACATGTCAGCAAGTCTAAAAGACTTGGGCAAGGAAACTGAAAGTAAGGCAACTAGCAACCTAGCAGTTATAGTATGCATGACATGGCAGTTATAAACATGAGTGCACAAGTAAGACATGGTGAACAATAAGTACAAGAGAACAATTATCGGGACAAGACAAGAGTAGCCAAGCTACTAACAATCTCAATCAATTCACTAGTCACGTCTCAAGTTGTTTGTAGATGTTTACGCCTTACAGCTGAATGGTTTAACATTCACGCTGATTGGCCGCTTAACACTACCCCAAAACCCAGAGTTTACGCCTTACAACTGCAGTTGCTGATCAGGCAGACTCCCAGTTGAATGACCGCTTAACTCTTACCCCATCCCACACGTAAACAAGCCAGGGTCCCTATACATGAGCCCAGTAAATGAGCCAGGGTTGCCCCGCACGGGAGCTTGTCTTCCTAATTCACGATTCAATATCGAGCGTTGGGGTTAGCAACTCATTATGCTCGCTTCTGGTCACGAGCCAGGAAGTACAAGTATTGTAGCATGTGCTACGCAATCACGGGAACATTTAAAGAATGCAATGACATGACAATTAATTCGTGTACCGGTAATTGAAATTAAACATGGCATGGTAGTTGTGCAACATGATAAATGTCGGACCTAGCTTCGTTGTCAAGCTAGTCCTAAATTTGTGCCTAGGCGAGTATCATTTCGTCGCCTAGTCTCTTTTACGCCTACAACAGGCAAATGGCCTAAAACATGGCCTAAACCCTAAGTGGCAAGTTTCACTTGCCTAGCACCGAGGATGACGATCACGAGGGTTCGTCTCACGGATGCTAATCTACGGGGAAGTCGCTGTCATGGGGAGACAAACATCAAAACAACCTTCATTACATTAGGGTTTCACAAAACACAACGGGTTATGAAAACACCAAGAGATCGATTATTACCGTATAGGGAACGGGAGAATAACGCCGAGCAACCACGGCGACGGAAGAAACGCTCCGGGGAACCTAGGGTTCAGATATGGAGAAATAGGGTTTTGGGGGATTTTGCGGATTTGATGAGATTTTGATGAAGATGAGAGGTAGAATTTGTTGAGGGAGAGTTTGGATGATGGATTTTGGGCTTGGGATGAAAGAATAAGGGTTTGAGGTGGAAGGGGGCTCAATGGGGGAGAAACTAGGGTTTTAGGTCAGGAGGAAGAAGAAGAAAACGTTTGGAGGGGTATTTATAGAGATTGGTGGCGGCTAGGGCAAAACCAGGGTTTCCTGCACTGCTTAGTCGGTCAAAGAACAACTGTTGACCGACTAGTTTGAGAACTAGTCGGTCGGTTGACCAACGCAGACCGACTAAGTGTAAACAGTAACTCGGCTGTACAGAAGAACTAAGAATTAGTCGGTCTGAGTACAAAACTTAACCGACTAGTTTAACAACTAGTCGGTCGAAAGATGAACTTAGACCGACTAAGAAGGAACAGTAACTAGTATCAAAAATAGTTGATGAGTTAGTCGGTTGAAGAAGCATTGCCGACCGACTAGTTTGCAACCTAGTCGGTCAACCAACATTCTTAGACCGACTAACGACAAACAATAACTCC
>CM061142.1:464897023-464963239 GCA_030789695.1 Scilla litardierei
AACACTTCGCAAGGAAGGAGGGATGCAAGTATTTTGGTATGAAGTTTTATAGGCTTTAGTTCTTTAATGGAGCTGAATCTTATCAGAATACTGTAACGTGCCTAATTGGAGCTAATCTTAGAATGTGGAACCTCAAACATCAATAGCTTATTTGATCTGAAAGAAACAAGATCTTTTTCCCCCATTCTGAAAGAAACAAGAGGAATGTCTTGAGTATCAAGTGGTCCGTATATTGTAATTTCACTAATTTGTATGACTGACTTTAGAATAATTTGTTAGTAAGAATTTTGTGCTTATTTTTGAGAAGCAGTAAAACTCATTACTTATTTGGACAAAGGATGGTTCACAACTTTGAATTAAATTTACAGTAGTGAATAATTTTACTGGACACTATTATGGTTAAATATTTTTCTTGTTAGGAATCCAATGTGGGTCTCCGTTTCATTTTATCAGAAGGATGATGTTGTACAGGGAACTAAAATTTTCTGCTTTTATATATTCTTCTTGTCTAGCAAACATGGCATATGTTTACTGACCTCCCTTTAATTTTGGCAGGAATCTACCAGCAACTTGTCATTTGAGGCCTGAAAACTTACCTGACGCAGTTGGCGCAGAATCTGCAGATGGTGAAGCATGAATCCCATATAATTCCACTGTAAGAATCCTTGTCTTTTAATAAACTTTTAGCTTCAAATATTTAACTGATTATTCACATTTGTCATCTGTTAATCAATGACATGTTAAATGATTACAAGTGATCCTCATATGAGTCTTTAAATATTGTTGATTTTTCTGAGAACTAGCAGTATTTTGAAGATTATATGATCGAAATAAACAGAGTATTGATTATTATTGTCAACTATTCCTTCTGAATTGCCATGATGCAACATTTCATATGTTGGTATATGAAAATTCATCGACAGCTAAATATCCAGAAATCATCATTTTTACTGAACCCAATTGCAATTTCGTCTCAGATGGAAACGTTGGCATCATATTTCGGCCTTGACCAACAAAAACACAGGTAAGGCTCGTCGAATATAATGAGCCAAGTTAATGTTGTTCACAATTTTGCTTATCGAGACATAACACCATTTATCTCATGCAGACGCCTAGATGATGTCAGGATGAACTTGGAGGTTCTCAAGCATTGTGCAACCGTGCTACTATTGGTATATAACCATCGATTGTTTAATTGACAGAAATTTCAACTGGGCGCCTTTTGACAAAAACTACACTGGTTTCAAAGGGGTCGGAACCCTGGCCGACGTCGGCGGAGGCATCGGGACATCTCTCGAGACCATCGTCTCTAAATTTCCTCGTATCAAGGGAATCAACTTTGACCTCCCTCAAGTTGTCTCGGCTGCACCCCCCTATTCCAGGAGTTTCTCTCTTCTATATATATGTCTCTATTATATTGATGTTAACTACATGAAGGTAGGGTAGTCTCAATCATCATATTTTAAAAATGTTGTTTCACTACAAATTAGCATGTATTATTCAAAATCGATGATTACTGAGGCTATTGGATGACCATGGCGCAGGTGTGGAACACATCGGAGGAGACATGTTTAAAACTATTCCAAGTGCCGACGCAATCTTTATGAAGGTAATTAATGCATCGTTAACTTTGCTATGTAGCCATCACGGAAACATGTATATGAAAAATTTCACAAAATTTCATAAAACCCTGTTGATTGCTGCATATGAAAAATACATGCTAATTTTTGTCTCAACTAAACATGTATATGAAAACAAATCATAAAATTATATGTAAGTTAAGAACGTTATGCCCCTTTTGACAAAAGCTAATTGTTGTACAAATTATTCATGTACAAGTGAAACTCCAAACATATATTTCAGAATATGCATACATTTGGAAGCAGTATGCATGTATAACCGTATGCCCTTTCCTGTATCATTTACATGTTAGATGAAGAGCTACGATGTCAATCAAAAAATTGTGCCATCAATTAAGGACGTTGAACTGGTATTTTGTTTGATACACTAATTTGTTGACATTGAATTTTTCACCTTATTTGTAACCTATCACAAGTTAGTTACATATGTAAATGGATCAGCAAAGTATGAGATTCATCATTTGGGATTGTTTAGAACATATGAAGATTAGCCAAAGAAGATTTTGGAAAAAAAACAAATGGTCTACAAGTCTAATCTCTCTCCTTGTCTATTTTTATTTTTAATGACCAAGTTTGCAGTTCAAGTTACAAACAGGAATGTGTTTTGATGGTAAATTGGGAGTTAGACACTTAGAATCATTCACAAGTCCATAAATGGTTAAGGCATGCATTTTATTAAAGTGCAATGTTAATTTCTGATTAGTTAACACTAACGTTCAGCGTAATTTATTGTGCATATGGGAATTGTTTTATTTCCTCGACGTCTCAAACACTGGTTTCCCTCTGTAATTTATTCTTGTACCTTAACCATATATACATAAAATGATTTTTACCTTCCCAATATTGTTGAATCATAATTTTTATTATAGAAAATAATTGTTGACTCTTTTGTGTTGGGGGTTTTACTGTCCTTTGGTTGTATATTTGGATATAAGTGTATTTTAATTTAGTATTCTCCTCAACATTCTACAATAGTTGGAATTGCTTAATTGATGCTGAAATGTTTTAAAACTGCAGTTCTCGTCTAAATTTACTTATGCCACTGTTTTGTAATCTGTTTACTTCTCCTTGATTTTTTTTGGGAGGGCAAAAGTATTGTTTGCAATAGGGTAGAAAGGGGACTACAGTGTTAATCATCCTGAAAATTATATGAGATGCATAGTAGGAATTTGATGTTAGTCCCAATGGAGATAATATTAAGCGAACTGTGAATCAATTGTTTGCAAGGACATGAATTTTACAAGGAGAAAGATGCTAAAAGATAGCAGAGTGCAACATGTTACTTATCTTCTTATTATTGTTTGCAACAGGAAAACCATTACTTTGTGCTTGTATGCCAATGCTTGGCATATTAATAGAACATATGTGAATTTGTCTCGGAGTCTTGTGTAATTGGAACATAAATTTTGTGGCATTACCTTTCTGTGGATGTAATACAGACTAACTGCTAATGCTGCAGATACTTTCTTCTAGTTTCACCTGATGATTGGTAGTAACATCAAAATTCGGTTGCATTGTGTGTGTTTATCAGAAACTCTTGGGGGTGAAGGACTTATGGCAGATGATACATGAAGTGAAGGGGATGCTGACAACCATAGGAAATAAGCACATCGGCCTATGACACTGAGTGGGTTGCCTTGGTTCTGAGCCTTGACGGCGACGCTAAGCCCCAATTCCCGACTAGCCTCCGATGGATCGTCGACCACCAGTTGTCCGATGGCTCTTAGGGAGACGATGCGCTGTTCTCCTCCCATGATCGGATCATCAGCACTCTGGCATGCGTTATCGCCCTCAAATCTGGGAACATATGTCCTGAAATATCCGACAGAGGTGAATACGACGAAGTTTTGGTGTAGTTTGGTGTAGTTTGTTATGTTTCTATACGACGAAGTGCTGTATCAAATGCCACTTTTATTATTTTCCTGATGTCAAACTGTTCGTTGTTTAAATGGCACCGACAAGGGAACATGTATTCGATAAACCGATTAAATTGGGAAGCTATTGCTTGTGTTCAACCGGAGTCTAATAATTTTGTATAGTGTTGTTTCTTTGAGCAAGGATGTTCTCTTTAATGCTTATTTATGATTGATCTTGATACATTGCTGAAATACGATGAAATTGACGAAATTTGTTTGATTTTCTATTTTTTTTAAAAAATTAAACATTAGCCACGGTCGGTCCGTGGCTAATGCGCATTAGCCACGGACAGTCCAAATATTAGTAAACCACTTAGATAGCGCTTAAAAAAGCGCTATCCAAGCTACCATAGCGGTAGCTTGGATAGCGCTTTTATAAGCGCTATCTTAGTAAACCACTATGATAGCGCTTATAAAAGCGCTATCCAAGCTACCATAGCGGTAGCTTGGATAGTGCTTAAAAGCGCTATCTAAGTGTTAAAAAAAGCGCTATGCAAGCGTTTTTTTGTAGTAGTGAAACGACGAGCAAGTCCAACTTGCTGAAAGCTGAAATTCCATACGTCTTGAAAGTATATTAAGGTAAACACGACGTATCATTCGAATAACACAAATAAGAGGGAAAATTATAAATCGAATTGGGCAGGGCAAAAGTAAAACTAATATATGAAAGAACGACACATTTACATAAGTATGAAAAATATAGGCTGGGAAAATACCATAAGCTAGTATTCAAAAATTCCGACAAACGTTTTAAAAATTTAAATCAATGAAGGAGGATGAAATATAGGTATATTAAAATTTTGAACAAAGTTAAACTTAGGGAAAGAGGAAATCGAAAAATACTTTCAGAAGATTCAGGATTTGTAATGGAGATGTTCGAAGAGTGACGACGATCGTCATGAGGCGATCTCGTGAATCGAGGCAAGGAAATTTGGTCAGGTGATCAGAACATACATACGCCTAGGATATGATTCTGAAGGATCTACGGGGAAACTCCTACGGTCGACCAACTAAAGATTTGGAACTAGGCACTAAGACCTTCTAAGGGGCTGGACGGAAACGAAATGCGTTCAGCTTGGTCCGAAATCGATGAACCCAAGCGAACGACCAAAGGAAAAATTCTAGAAGTCTAATATGGTCAAGGGTAAACAAGGACCACTAAGGTAACTCCTACGAAGATTGAATCAATGGCTGACAGGGAGTCTAAATAACAAACAGAGGCCCTTAACTAGCAAGCACAGATGTCTAACTAAGTCTCTACCACCTAGGGACATAGGGAAATGACTAGATTCAGGGCTTCTGACTCGGGTGTTGCAATTTATTTAATGGACATTCCGTTATTATCGTTGTTTCGTTAATTCACAATTGCAAGACTGGACCTGCATGGGCCACCAACAAAACCTGTCACGCCCCGCTTCCCAAAAACGTGGAGGCGAAGCGTGAGAAGGTCCGCTCAGACTTGAAGCTACAAAGCCGCAAGTCCGATAAGCGTCAATCACTTTAAACTGCAGGTCCTTGCAACACGAAACGAAACAAAGATAATAATAACGAAAGAGACAAAAAGAACATCTCAGAATATCCAGAATAACAAATCTCAACATCGCAGAAAAAGCCACCAGGCTAAAAGAAAGAGAGTCTAAAAGAGGCCCAGCATGGCCAACAAAATTACAAAGTACAGAAACAAAGTAATGGTGCAAGCACCGACATCTAACAGCAACCTAAAGCAAAAGCAGCACCAACAGTCTCTAAAACTGGTCTCCGGTGTCCACGAACTCCTCGACGAACGTAGGCACAGTGTCAGCAAACACCACGCCCTCAGCAACTGTCTCTGGCTCAGGGTCTAACATGTGACACCCAAAGAGAAAGGGGCACATGTCAGCAAGTCTGGAAGACTTGTGCAAGTGAAACTGAAAGTACAAGTAAGAGCAACCTAGCAGTTCTAGCATGATGCAATGACATGGCAGTTAAAGTATGAGTGCAGCAGGTAAAGTAAAGTAAAGTAAAGTTGTAACGCCCCGCTTCCCAAAAGACACCGGAAGCGAGAACGTTACACGGCCCGCTTGAACTGGGGCGGTGAAGCTCGAGTTCAATAAGCGTCTGTGATAAAAAACACAGGAAATGGTCCTTGCATTTGCGTATCAGAACTACCAGAAAACATTTCATTAAATTAATGGGCACTTCCAGAATTATTCGTACAGAAAGTAAAACAACAGGGCCTCAGCATGGCCAAAGGAAACTACAACCAAACACTAGTCCTACTACAAGGAACTGAACTAAAACTCAAAGCACTGACGGAAAAGAGTCTCTAGTCTTCTGCAGAAAACGTCTCGGCATCATCGACAACTCTGGCCCTCCAAGTCAGGTGGTACTCAAGCTTTGAACCTGACATACATCCACAAACATGAATGTATGTCAGCTAGGGGTCTGCAAGAAAGAGTTAGCATCCCGAGGCGAAGTATATAACAAGTATATGAATTTTAGAAGCATTTAATATTTCAAAATGAAACGACTGCAGCAATTTAACGATTAACAATTTCGGAGCAGAAAGAAACAATCCTAGCATGCAATTCTAGTCGATGGCAAGTTTAAAGTTAAATTCTCAGAGTTTGTTAGCATTTCAATATTCACGATGACCAAGTTAGCGTTACAATGACCATGTCAAGAATTCACATCTAATCTAGGGTTCTCGCCTTTAGGTCGTGATGAGAAGGTCGTTCCTCTCACGGGGGCTTACCGTGATTGACACTAACCCACCGCGTCGGGTGGTGCTCTTGAGGAGAGTACCTTTCATACGCCCAGTGGCCGCTCAACCCTAACCCCACCCAAAAGTTTTGCCGGAACACGAGCCGGCCTAGTCGACTCACACGACATCCCGATATCACGAATTCGCCTTCGAGGCGCACGATTTCATGATGTCCATATTGTTAATCATGTCAAGACTCACTGAATTTGTTGGTGACAATATTGAATTCTATGGTGACAGTTCTGCAAAGCGGAAACGGGTCGAACGACCGTTTCCGTAATTTCAAATAATGACGATTTCGTCCTTTTTGTTCAACTTGCTACAGAAACAATTTCTTTCTCTAGATGTTTAAATTGGGGGTATATCGTATGATATACCGTTGGATCCCAATTTTCGTCCTAGTCATTATGGTGTCAGTTCTGTATGTCTTTTCACGTCTAAAGTTTGAGTTACACAGCAAAACATGAAGGCGGCGTAAACGTGCCGAAACTTCTAAAATTCATAACAAATCATATACTTGCCTGATTTTGACGTTCTTGGTGTCGTTGGAATCGTCTCGACGAGTACTACGCCGTGGAGGGTTTGGTTCGCTGTTTTGGCAGAAGATAAAATCAGATTAATTGAAATTAACTTGTTTTAGCTATAACATCTTATTCCAATAGTTACTAAAAAGGTATGTTCACATATGCCTAACTGCACCTATCTCATGGAATTCACTAAGGTTTGTACCGGAGTAAACAGCCCATATTAATCTTATGTTCTGATCTATTAACCCAACAATATTTTAAAACTAATATAGGGTTAACTCCTCTACTGCCATGGTGGTAAGAATATTGATAACACTAATCATCAATTAACTACGGTAACCCGTATCTTAACACAAATGTTATGCACTCTAACTTATAAAAATATACCCTACTACAACTAACCTATAATGCACCTATATAATAAATCTTGACACTAAAATATTAAGACTTACATAACATAAAATAACCTAGTTGTTCACTTGGAAGAATATTCGTATATACACAGTTTACTGACATTGTATCACAAGGTACCTACTGCTATATATAATAACACTTGCAGTGGGACTTGGTACTTCCTCTTATTTTGTGGAGTCTATAAAATGTTAACTTAACACCATGACCCAAAATCATCAACTACATGCTGTCAAACTCACGTATGATATATAACTCACCTCCTTCAAAGCTGTACCCGTGCTTGCTTGTAGGATCAACGGACTGGCAGCGGCTCTCGGAGATCGGAGGGGTTGGTCGGACTCGGAGAGGAGGCCGGAGGAGGAAGAGGAGTCCACGGCGCTAGCGGTTTCAGGTGGGACGGCTGCCGGGCGTGGAGGAGCAAGTGACGGCGGGGGAGGAGAGAGGCGCCGCCTCGTGACTTGGGAAGGCAGGAACGACTGTGAGGGGGGTGTCCACCGGAGTTGGGTTGTGCCTCGAGGAGGAAGGAGGCCGCGGGGTTGAGGAACTTGTCGGAGAGAGTGAGGATGGGGCGGTGGAGGAGATCGGAAGGCGGCGAGGGGTCTGTCTCGTGGAGGAGGTGGACTCGGGGAATGGCCGGAGGAAGCTTTGGGTTTGTGGGTGGGTTGTGCCGTGAGGGTTTGCGGATCTAGAGAGAGGAAGGAGGCCGAAGGAGAAGGAGCAGGACTCGTAGGGGGGTTGGTCGGCGGTTCGTACGGCGGCCTGTGGGGCTCCGCACGGAGGAGACGGGAGGGGCGCGGGTTGGTGTTGATGGCGAGAAGAAGAGGAGAGGGGCCGGGCGTTCGGCGGCTGCGGTTTGCTTGGGCTCCTCTAGGGTTAGATAAAAGACAGGGGAGAGAAGACCTAGGTTTTATATTTAGTTGTAGGGTGATGTAGCATGTGGGGGTGTCAGCCTGGTTTATTTCTTTTAGGTTAGTTTATAAGGAGGTGTAGGGTTCTATAGTAGCCTGGGTTATAATAGGTTGGGGTTTTTTTTTATAGCAGGCTCAGTATTGTGTGCGGCCTGGGTCATTTTATAAAGAAGTTGTGTAGGGTTTTTGAAAGTACAAGACCTAGGCTTTATTTGTTTCATAAGGAAAAGCTAGGGTGCTGTGTTGGCCTTCAGGTTTATTTTAGTGTGTGTAGAGGTATGAAAATGGGCAACACGTGAATGCCCTAGGGCTAGGTCTAGGAAAACTAGGGTTTGGTTTGCTATATGAAAGCTCATATGAATATTATAATATTAAATTGGTTTTAAAAGTTTGAAGGCTGGGTGTAGGCACTAGGCACACGCGAGCTAAAGGATTAACACTTGATTTGTTTCCTTAGCAAGGGTTGGGTGCGGCTGTGTTGTTGTGTCTTAGGACTAGTTAAAAGAGTAGTAGGTGAAGAGTACAGTTGTCTACCCTAGGGTTCATAGTATCATATTACAAAACTTGTGTGAGGGGTTAGCAAAAGAACAGCTTGTGATAGGGTCTAGGGTCTAGGGTAATCTGTGTTTCTCATATTGTGTGCGGTAATGGGTTCGGCCTTAGAGATTTAATGCTAAATTATAAAAGGCACGGTTGAATTTATTAATAATAGGAGGCTAATTAGGATGGGATTAAAAGGAGGGATTTTGAAAAGATTAATTGGATTCTTAATAGGTATGATCAAGAAAATAATAGCTAATAAATAAGTTTAAGAGAGGGTTTTATAAGGAAGGTCTCCATTTGAATTTTTAGAAGATTTGAAATTCAAATTTGAAAGAGTAAGTTTAAAATTAACAATACGAGATATTTTTAAAAATATAATGAGATCAATAATAATAGAAATTCGGCTAAATGGTTTAATATAATGATGGGAATAGATAATATGAAAGGTGGATACATGCACGGGGACCGATACGTCTAACTACGGATACGGAACGTCAGACTACGGATACGGGGAAGATATTACACTAGATAAAAAAACAGATAATAATAACGATAAAACCGGTCGTTACATCCTACCCAGCTTAAAGACGATTTCGCCCTCGGAATCTTATCGGCTAAGGCACCGGGAAAACGTAAGGGTAACGCTCGCCTCTCCCCTCCTAATGCATACATACCATAAATAAGTATCACGCCATACCCAAATAGTATTACTAATACTAAAACCAATACCAATAGTATTACCGTGGATAATACAATTCAAAGTCCATGCTATCAATAGTAGCAATACACATACACTCATTACCAACTACATATTAACATAACACGTTTAATATAATACCATCCAATATCATACTCGGGCGAATAGTGACACACGACCACATCAATATACTAGATGTAAGCGTGCCATCACCTCACACACTCACATTATTACTAATTCACAATGTATTACCCTATATCCTATACACTCATCATTTATAACGATATAGTGCCACACATCACATAACATACCACTAATATATAAACACAATCACTCTTCGTAAATTAATACTTCAATCGTGCAATCACTTCTACATACCACATATTACCATATATACACACATAATATATTTTACTATACGTATATACATGCACGTAATACTTTACACCATACACCAATTCATATACGCCTTACCCGTAGTACTAGGGTCATAGTAATCTACCCACCTTAGGATCAAGCCTGTATTCAGACTTCCTTAAATAGGCTGACATGGGGGTGGGCAGACTTAGATACTAATGTCATTATATCCAAGTCATACATTCATTATAATGAAACCATATACATCCATATTCTTATACCTACTCATACGTCACACATTTTCAAATACCTATACATACGTCCATTTTCCACGCATATACATACTCACGCTACTACTCGCCCATCTCGTATCTATATAGAACAAAAACACACACACACACCGGTATACACAACCAAAATTTACATATGGCTAGTATACTATTTCACACATTCACATATACGTAGTCACAACCATACTGCCATGCATACCTCCTGGTATACACATGCTCACACATCATCCCGTAAGGGTAATATTACAATCTTACTATACATAAAACACACTTATTCATACCATATATATACCTATAACTATCCACATACGCATACACGCACGAGCACACGCCACACATACCAACATATAAATCACATAATACATCTGCACACACAACTATACATACACTTATTATCATTACACCTAACTTGTACATCATTGTATCAGCGTATAATTACAACCATTAACAAGTACAGCTAAGATACATATACTCCTGGTAACTAACCAATATTAAATCTAATACGTACAGATATTCCTATAGTGGTATAGCTAAACACCTGCCTAGGTATAAGTATAAAACTTATACTCTACACTCGACTATATACATATATACCACATACTACCGTACATGCACATACAACACAGTAGATAACCACACTATAAATGCTAAGGGTGAGCGTACCCAGACTTGGGTGGCGGGCATGGTTAAGAAGTTAGTTGGTTGGGTGACACAAAATATTTATGGACTAAGGTAAGAAGATAAGGGTATGTGTGAAAATAATAACATCGTTACAATTTACGTAAAATAGCGAATATATGGTATGAGTTAAAACGTAAAACACGATTAGTCGAATAATAGGTGAAGAGTAATTTGGTCATAGTGTTGTAGTGATTGACTTGTAAATGGAAATAGGTTTGTAAAAAGAATTTTTTTTCTTTCCTTAAAGTATATAAAGATAATGATTATAAAACTGACTCACAGGATTTTGAAGTTCTATTTGACTTTGGAAGCATTTTAAAATATGTATGAATGATTGGTTTGAAATGTGTTAGTAAGAAAAGGAGGTGACATTAAAAATAAAGTTTCAAAAGGAAGTTCTTTACACGAGGAAAAATAGAGTGGTTATACGAGGGTATGCAAAATAGAAGTGCGAGAGATGAATGTCAGGAAATCGTTATAAGATAGTAATTAAAAATCGCGTCAGAAAAGTTTCATATCAAGATTGGGTTCAAGTCAACTGAAGTGTAGAGAATCTAGTAAAAGTTTTTTTTTGAAGGAATTTTAAACTTAGCGAAGAATTCAATAAATGAAATATCGAAAATATCTTTTAAAAAGAAGGCGGATATGAAGAGTCCATGCGAATCGAGGACAAGAATCAGGTTCGACTGGCTTGGTGACGATCGCTACGCTCAGTTGGGCCCTAGATCCGATAAATCCAAGCGAACGACTAACAAACTCAAAAGTCTAATAACGTCAGAGCTGGATGATCAATCGATAGGGTGACTCCTACGATGATAATACTAAGTCACGGCAAGGGTGTCTAACTAACGAGCACAAGCGTCTATCTATTCCTATCATCCTGGTGTCGGTTTCCTATCGTGCTGAGATAAGATATTCGATTAATTTCACGTACGAACTATTCTGGATATTTTTGGCTAATGAAAAGTGTTCTAATTGTTCTGAACTTGGCAGTTGCAAGACCTGCATGGGCCACCACTAAAACCTGTAACGCCCCGCTTCCCAAAAGACACCGGAAGCGAGAACGTTACACGGCCCGCTTGAACTGGGGCGGTGAAGCTCGAGTTCAATAAGCGTCTGTGATAAAAAACACAGGAAATGGTCCTTGCATTTGCGTATCAGAACAACCAGAAAACATTTCATTAAATTAATGGGCACTTCCAGAATTATTCGTACAGAAAGTAAAACAACAGGGCCTCAGCATGGCCAAAGGAAACTACAACCAAACACTAATCCTACTACAAGGAACTGAACTAAAACTCAAAGCACTGACGGAAAAGAGTCTCTAGTCTTCTGCAGAAAACGTCTCGGCATCATCGACAACTCTGGCCCTCCAAGTCAGGTGGTACTCAAGCTTTGAACCTGACATACATCCACAAACATGAATGTATATCAGCTAGGGGTCTGCAAGAAAGAGTTAGCATCCCGAGGCGAAGTATATAACAAGTATATGAATTTTAGAAGCATTTAATATTTCAAAATGAAACGACTGCAGCAATTTAACGATTAACAATTTCGGAGCAGAAAGAAACAATCCTAGCATGCAATTCTAGTCGATGGCAAGTTTAAAGTTAAATTCTCAGAGTTTGTTAGCATTTCAATATTCACGATGACCAAGTTAGCGTTACAATGACCATGTCAAGAATTCACATCTAATCTAGGGTTCTCGCCTTTAGGTCGTGATGAGAAGGTCGTTCCTCTCACGGGGGCTTACCGTGATTGACACTAACCCACCGCGTCGGGTGGTGCTCTTGAGGAGAGTACCTTTCATACGCCCAGTGGCCGCTCAACCCTAACCCCACCCAAAAGTTTTGCCGGAACACGAGCCGGCCTAGTCGACTCACACGACATCCCGATATCACGAATTCGCCTTCGAGGCGCACGATTTCATGATGTCCATATTGTTAATCATGTCAAGACTCACTGAATTTGTTGGTGACAATATTGAATTCTATGGTGACAGTTCTGCAAAGCGGAAACGGGTCGAACGACCGTTTCCGTAATTTCAAATAATGACGATTTCGTCCTTTTTGTTCAACTTGCTACAGAAACAATTTCTTTCTCTAGATGTTTAAATTGGGGGTATATCGTATGATATACCGTTGGATCCCAATTTTCGTCCTAGTCATTATGGTGTCAGTTTTGTATGTCTTTTCACGTCTAAAGTTTGAGTTACACAGCAAAACATGAAGGCGGCGTAAACGTGCCGAAACTTCTAAAATTCATAACAAATCATATACTTGCCTGATTTTGACGTTCTTGGTGTCGTTGGAATCGTCTCGACGAGTACTACGCCGTGGAGGGTTTGGTTCGCTGTTTTGGCAGAAGATAAAATCAGATTAATTGAAATTAACTTGTTTTAGCTATAACATCTTATTCCAATAGTTACTAAAAAGGTATGTTCACATATGCCTAACTGCACCTATCTCATGGAATTCACTAAGGTTTGTACCGGAGTAAACAGCCCATATTAATCTTATGTTCTGATCTATTAACCCAACAATATTTTAAAACTAATATAGGGTTAACTCCTCTACTGCCATGGTGGTAAGAATATTGATAACACTAATCATCAATTAACTACGGTAACCCGTATCTTAACACAAATGTTATGCACTCTAACTTATAAAAATATACCCTACTACAACTAACCTATAATGCACCTATATAATAAATCTTGACACTAAAATATTAAGACTTACATAACATAAAATAACCTAGTTGTTCACTTGGAAGAATATTCGTATATACACAGTTTACTGACATTGTATCACAAGGTACCTACTGCTATATATAATAACACTTGCAGTGGGACTTGGTACTTCCTCTTATTTTGTGGAGTCTATAAAATGTTAACTTAATACCATGACCCAAAATCATCAACTACATGCTGTCAAACTCACGTATGATATATAACTCACCTCCTTCAAAGCTGTACCCGTGCTTGCTTGTAGGATCAACGGACTGGCAGCGGCTCTCGGAGATCGGAGGGGTTGGTCGGACTCGGAGAGGAGGCCGGAGGAGGAAGAGGAGTCCACGGCGCTAGCGGTTTCAGGTGGGACGGCTGCCGGGCGTGGAGGAGCAAGTGACGGCGGGGGAGGAGAGAGGCGCCGCCTCGTGACTTGGGAAGGCAGGAACGACTGTGAGGGGGGTGTCCACCGGAGTTGGGTTGTGCCTCGAGGAGGAAGGAGGCCGCGGGGTTGAGGAACTTGTCGGAGAGAGTGAGGATGGGGCGGTGGAGGAGATCGGAAGGCGGCGAGGGGTCTGTCTCGTGGAGGAGGTGGACTCGGGGAATGGCCGGAGGAAGCTTTGGGTTTGTGGGTGGGTTGTGCCGTGAGGGTTTGCGGATCTAGAGAGAGGAAGGAGGCCGAAGGAGAAGGAGCAGGACTCGTAGGGGGGTTGGTCGGCGGTTCGCACGGCGGCCTGTGGGGCTCCGCACGGAGGAGACGGGAGGGGCGCGGGTTGGTGTTGATGGCGAGAAGAAGAGGAGAGGGGCCGGGCGTTCGGCGGCTGCGGTTTGCTTGGGCTCCTCTAGGGTTAGATAAAAGACAGGGGAGAGAAGACCTAGGTTTTATATTTAGTTGTAGGGTGATGTAGCATGTGGGGGTGTCAGCCTGGTTTATTTCTTTTAGGTTAGTTTATAAGGAGGTGTAGGGTTCTATAGTAGCCTGGGTTATAATAGGTTGGGGTTTTTTTTATAGCAGGCTCAGTATTGTGTGCGGCCTGGGTCATTTTATAAAGAAGTTGTGTAGGGTTTTTGAAAGTACAAGACCTAGGCTTTATTTGTTTCATAAGGAAAAGCTAGGGTGCTGTGTTGGCCTTCAGGTTTATTTTAGTGTGTGTAGAGGTATGAAAATGGGCAACACGTGAATGCCCTAGGGCTAGGTCTGGGAAAACTAGGGTTTGGTTTGCTATATGAAAGCTCATATGAATATTATAATATTAAATTGGTTTTAAAAGTTTGAAGGCTGGGTGTAGGCACTAGGCACACGCGAGCTAAAGGATTAACACTTGATTTGTTTCCTTAGCAAGGGTTGGGTGCGGCTGTGTTGTTGTGTCTTAGGACTAGTTAAAAGAGTAGTAGGTGAAGAGTACAGTTGTCTACCCTAGGGTTCATAGTATCATATTACAAAACTTGTGTGAGGGGTTAGCAAAAGAACAGCTTGTGATAGGGTCTAGGGTCTAGGGTAATCTGTGTTTCTCATATTGTGTGCGGTAATGGGTTCGGCCTTAGAGATTTAATGCTAAATTATAAAAGGCACTGTTGAATTTATTAATAATAGGAGGCTAATTAGGATGGGATTAAAAGGAGGGATTTTGAAAAGATTAATTGGATTCTTAATAGGTATGATCAAGAAAATAATAGCTAATAAATAAGTTTAAGAGAGGGTTTTATAAGGAAGGTCTCCATTTGAATTTTTAGAAGATTTGAAATTCAAATTTGAAAGAGTAAGTTTAAAATTAACAATACGAGATATTTTTAAAAATATAATGAGATCAATAATAATAGAAATTCGGCTAAATGGTTTAATATAATGATGGGAATAGATAATATGAAAGGTGGATACATGCACGGGGACCGATACGTCTAACTACGGATACGGAACGTCAGACTACGGATACGGGGAAGATATTACACTAGATAAAAAAACAGATAATAATAACGATAAAACCGGTCGTTACATCCTACCCACCTTAAAGACGATTCCGCCCTCGGAATCTTATCGGCTAAGGCACCGGGAAAACGTAAGGGTAACGCTCGCCTCTCCCCTCCTAATGCATACATACCATAAATAAGTATCACGCCATACCCAAATAGTATTACTAATACTAAAACCAATACCAATAGTATTACCGTGGATAATACAATTCAAAGTCCATGCTATCAATAGTAGCAATACACATACACTCATTACCAACTACATATTAACATAACACGTTTAATATAATACCATCCAATATCATACTCGGGCGAATAGTGACACACGACCACATCAATATACTAGATGTAAGCGTGCCATCACCTCACACACTCACATTATTACTAATTCACAATGTATTACCCTATATCCTATACACTCATCATTTATAACGATATAGTGCCACACATCACATAACATACCACTAATATATAAACACAATCACTCTTCGTAAATTAATACTTCAATCGTGCAATCACTTCTACATACCACATATTACCATATATACACACATAATATATTTTACTATACGTATATACATGCACGTAATACTTTACACCATACACCAATTCATATACGCCTTACCCGTAGTACTAGGGTCATAGTAATCTACCCACCTTAGGATCAAGCCTGTATTCAGACTTCCTTAAATAGGCTGACATGGGGGTGGGCAGACTTAGATACTAATGTCATTATATCCAAGTCATACATTCATTATAATGAAACCATATACATCCATATTCTTATACCTACTCATACGTCACACATTTTCAAATACCTATACATACGTCCATTTTCCACGCATATACATACTCACGCTACTACTCGCCCATCTCGTATCTATATAGAACAAAAACACACACACACACCGGTATACACAACCAAAATTTACATATGGCTAGTATACTATTTCACACATTCACATATACGTAGTCACAACCATACTGCCATGCATACCTCCTGGTATACACATGCTCACACATCATCCCGTAAGGGTAATATTACAATCTTACTATACATAAAACACACTTATTCATACCATATATATACCTATAACTATCCACATACGCATACACGCACGAGCACACGCCACACATACCAACATATAAATCACATAATACATCTGCACACACAACTATACATACACTTATTATCATTACACCTAACTTGTACATCATTGTATCAGCGTATAATTACAACCATTAACAAGTACAGCTAAGATACATATACTCCTGGTAACTAACCAATATTAAATCTAATACGTACAGATATTCCTATAGTGGTATAGCTAAACACCTGCCTAGGTATAAGTATAAAACTTATACTCTACACTCGACTATATACATATATACCACATACTACCGTACATGCACATACAACACAGTAGATAACCACACTATAAATGCTAAGGGTGAGCGTACCCAGACTTGGGTGGCGGGCATGGTTAAGAAGTTAGTTGGTTGGGTGACACAAAATATTTATGAACTAAGGTAAGAAGATAAGGGTATGTGTGAAAATAATAACATCGTTACAATTTACGTAAAATAGCGAATATATGGTATGAGTTAAAACGTAAAACACGATTAGTCGAATAATAGGTGAAGAGTAATTTGGTCATAGTGTTGTAGTGATTGACTTGTAAATGGAAATAGGTTTGTAAAAAGAATTTTTTTTTCTTTCCTTAAAGTATATAAAGATAATGATTATAAAACTGACTCACAGGATTTTGAAGTTCTATTTGACTTTGGAAGCATTTTAAAATATGTATGAATGATTGGTTTGAAATGTGTTAGTAAGAAAAGGAGGTGACATTAAAAATAAAGTTTCAAAAGGAAGTTCTTTACACGAGGAAAAATAGAGTGGTTATACGAGGGTATGCGAAATAGAAGTGCGAGAGATGAATGTCAGGAAATCGTTATAAGATAGTAATTAAAAATCGCGTCAGAAAAGTTTCATATCAAGATTGGGTTCAAGTCAACTGAAGTGTAGAGAATCTAGTAAAAGTTTTTTTTTGAAGGAATTTTAAACTTAGCGAAGAATTCAATAAATGAAATATCGAAAATATCTTTTAAAAAGAAGGCGGATATGAAGAGTCCATGCGAATCGAGGACAAGAATCAGGTTCGACTGGCTTGGTGACGATCGCTACGCTCAGTTGGGCCCTAGATCCGATAAATCCAAGCGAACGACTAACAAACTCAAAAGTCTAATAACGTCAGAGCTGGATGATCAATCGATAGGGTGACTCCTACGATGATAATACTAAGTCACGGCAAGGGTGTCTAACTAACGAGCACAAGCGTCTATCTATTCCTATCATCCTGGTGTCGGTTTCCTATCGTGCTGAGATAAGATATTCGATTAATTTCACGTACGAACTATTCTGGATATTTTTGGCTAATGAAAAGTGTTCTAATTGTTCTGAACTTGGCAGTTGCAAGACCTGCATGGGCCACCACTAAAACCTGTAACGCCCCGCTTCCCAAAAGACACCGGAAGCGAGAACGTTACACGGCCCGCTTGAACTGGGGCGGTGAAGCTCGAGTTCAATAAGCGTCTGTGATAAAAAACACAGGAAATGGTCCTTGAATTTGCGTATCAGAACAACCAGAAAACATTTCATTAAATTAATGGGCACTTCCAGAATTATTCGTACAGAAAGTAAAACAACAGGGCCTCAGCATGGCCAAAGGAAACTACAACCAAACACTAATCCTACTACAAGGAACTGAACTAAAACTCAAAGCACTGACGGAAAAGAGTCTCTAGTCTTCTGCAGAAAACGTTTCGGCATCATCGACAACTCTGGCCCTCCAAGTCAGGTGGTACTCAAGCTTTGAACCTGACATACATCCACAAACATGAATGTATGTCAGCTAGGGGTCTGCAAGAAAGAGTTAGCATCCCGAGGCGAAGTATATAACAAGTATATGAATTTTAGAAGCATTTAATATTTCAAAATGAAACGACTGCAGCAATTTAACGATTAACAATTTCGGAGCAGAAAGAAACAATCCTAGCATGCAATTCTAGTCGATGGCAAGTTTAAAGTTAAATTCTCAGAGTTTGTTAGCATTTCAATATTCACGATGACCAAGTTAGCGTTACAATGACCATGTCAAGAATTCACATCTAATCTAGGGTTCTCGCCTTTAGGTCGTGATGAGAAGGTCGTTCCTCTCACGGGGGCTTACCGTGATTGACACTAACCCACCGCGTCGGGTGGTGCTCTTGAGGAGAGTACCTTTCATACGCCCAGTGGCCGCTCAATCCTAACCCCACCCAAAAGTTTTGCCGGAACACGAGCCGGCCTAGTCGACTCACACGACATCCCGATATCACGAATTCGCCTTCGAGGCGCACGATTTCATGATGTCCATATTGTTAATCATGTCAAGACTCACTGAATTTGTTGGTGACAATATTGAATTCTATGGTGACAGTTCTGCAAAGCGGAAACGGGTCGAACGACCGTTTCCGTAATTTCAAATAATGACGATTTCGTCCTTTTTGTTCAACTTGCTACAGAAACAATTTCTTTCTCTAGATGTTTAAATTGGGGGTATATCGTATGATATACCGTTGGATCCCAATTTTCGTCCTAGTCATTATGGTGTCAGTTTTGTATGTCTTTTCACGTCTAAAGTTTGAGTTACACAGCAAAACATGAAGGCGGCGTAAACGTGCCGAAACTTCTAAAATTCATAACAAATCATATACTTGCCTGATTTTGACGTTCTTGGTGTCGTTGGAATCGTCTCGACGAGTACTACGCCGTGGAGGGTTTGGTTCGCTGTTTTGGCAGAAGATAAAATCAGATTAATTGAAATTAACTTGTTTTAGCTATAACATCTTATTCCAATAGTTACTAAAAAGGTATGTTCACATATGCCTAACTGCACCTATCTCATGGAATTCACTAAGGTTTGTACCGGAGTAAACAGCCCATATTAATCTTATGTTCAGATCTATTAACCCAACAATATTTTAAAACTAATATAGGGTTAACTCCTCTACTGCCATGGTGGTAAGAATATTGATAACACTAATCATCAATTAACTACGGTAACCCGTATCTTAACACAAATGTTATGCACTCTAACTTATAAAAATATACCCTACTACAACTAACCTATAATGCACCTATATAATAAATCTTGACACTAAAATATTAAGACTTACATAACATAAAATAACCTAGTTGTTCACTTGGAAGAATATTCGTATATACACAGTTTACTGACATTGTATCACAAGGTACCTACTGCTATATATAATAACACTTGCAGTGGGACTTGGTACTTCCTCTTATTTTGTGGAGTCTATAAAATGTTAACTTAACACCATGACCCAAAATCATCAACTACATGCTGTCAAACTCACGTATGATATATAACTCACCTCCTTCAAAGCTGTACCCGTGCTTGCTTGTAGGATCAACGGACTGGCAGCGGCTCTCGGAGATCGGAGGGGTTGGTCGGACTCGGAGAGGAGGCCGGAGGAGGAAGAGGAGTCCACGGCGCTAGCGGTTTCAGGTGGGACGGCTGCCGGGCGTGGAGGAGCAAGTGACGGTGGGGGAGGAGAGAGGCGCCGCCTCGTGACTTGGGAAGGCAGGAACGACTGTGAGGGGGGTGTCCACCGGAGTTGGGTTGTGCCTCGAGGAGGAAGGAGGCCGCGGGGTTGAGGAACTTGTCGGAGAGAGTGAGGATGGGGCGGTGGAGGAGATCGGAAGGCGGCGAGGGGTCTGTCTCGTGGAGGAGGTGGACTCGGGGAATGGCCGGAGGAAGCTTTGGGTTTGTGGGTGGGTTGTGCCGTGAGGGTTTGCGGATCTGGAGAGAGGAAGGAGGCCGAAGGAGAAGGAGAAAGACTCGTAGGGGGGTTGGTCGGCGGTTCGCACGGCGGCCTGTGGGGCTCCGCGCGGAGGAGACGGGAGGGGCGCGGGTTGGTGTTGATGGCGAGAAGAAGAGGAGAGGGGCCGGGCGTTCGGCGGCTGCGGTTTGCTTGGGCTCCTCTAGGGTTAGATAAAAGACAGGGGAGAGAAGACCTAGGTTTTATATTTAGTTGTAGGGTGATGTAGCATGTGGGGGTGTCAGCCTGGTTTATTTCTTTTAGGTTAGTTTATAAGGAGGTGTAGGGTTCTATAGTAGCCTGGGTTATAATAGGTTGGGGTTTTTTTTTATAGCAGGCTCAGTATTGTGTGCGGCCTGGGTCATTTTATAAAGAAGTTGTGTAGGGTTTTTGAAAGTACAAGACCTAGGCTTTATTTGTTTCATAAGGAAAAGCTAGGGTGCTGTGTTGGCCTTCAGGTTTATTTTAGTGTGTGTAGAGGTATGAAAATGGGCAACACGTGAATGCCCTAGGGCTAGGTCTAGGAAAACTAGGGTTTGGTTTGCTATATGAAAGCTCATATGAATATTATAATATTAAATTGGTTTTAAAAGTTTGAAGGCTGGGTGTAGGCACTAGGCACACGCGAGCTAAAGGATTAACACTTGATTTGTTTCCTTAGCAAGGGTTGGGTGCGGCTGTGTTGTTGTGTCTTAGGACTAGTTAAAAGAGTAGTAGGTGAAGAGTACAGTTGTCTACCCTAGGGTTCATAGTATCATATTACAAAACTTGTGTGAGGGGTTAGCAAAAGAACAGCTTGTGATAGGGTCTAGGGTCTAGGGTAATCTGTGTTTCTCATATTGTGTGCGGTAATGGGTTCGGCCTTAGAGATTTAATGCTAAATTATAAAAGGCACTGTTGAATTTATTAATAATAGGAGGCTAATTAGGATGGGATTAAAAGGAGGGATTTTGAAAAGATTAATTGGATTCTTAATAGGTATGATCAAGAAAATAATAGCTAATAAATAAGTTTAAGAGAGGGTTTTATAAGGAAGGTCTCCATTTGAATTTTTAGAAGATTTGAAATTCAAATTTGAAAGAGTAAGTTTAAAATTAACAATACGAGATATTTTTAAAAATATAATGAGATCAATAATAATAGAAATTTGGCTAAAGGGTTTAATATAATGATGGGAATAGATAATATGAAAGGTGGATACATGCACGGGGACCGATACGTCTAACTACGGATACGGAACGTCAGACTACGGATACGGGGAAGATATTACACTAGATAAAAAAACAGATAATAATAACGATAAAACCGGTCGTAACAAAAGTACGAGCATGGCATGGCATGGATGACAAGTATTACATGAATCATTCACAAGACAAGTACAAGACAAGGAAAGTAAGCACCTCGTGCACAGAGATTCCGTCTTTTGGCTAGAGTGGCTGCGCGGGCCAACTCCTAAGCTCAAGTGAACGTTTATCCCTACCCCTCCACGTGTGTCGAGCCAAGGCCTTACCCCCGAACTTGGAATGCTCGCTTCTGGACCACGAGCCAGGAAGTGTGTAAACAAGTATGGCGTAGGGGTGCACCTAGCTGGACAAGTAGTACGAGGACAAGTATTGTAGCGTGTGCTACGATGCAACAATCAATGCATGGATGACATGGCATGACAAGTAGTAAAGCGTACAAGTAAGAAAAGTAAACGTGACAGTTTAGCATGCATGAATGACAAGTTTAAGGGTTGGATCTAGCTTCATTGTCAAGCTAGATCATTTAGGTGACGGATCTAGTTTCGTTGTCAAACTAGATCAAGTAGGCGTCTAGCCAGCTATCATTTCACTGACTAGTCTCTTTTACGCTAAAAGCAAGGAAGTGGCCTAAAAACATGGCCCTACACAAGAGTTGGCAAGTTTCACTTGCCTGCAACTATCACGTCAAGAAAACACCGTCCAACGAGTCCAAAGACGCGATTCCTACGTGCACAAGTCCACCGGCCTACATCCGTTTTATTAATCTTGATTAGTGATTGCTAAAACATTTAAAATACTTTAAAATACTGATTTTTAATCTTGGTTAGCATGCAAATTGGTTGGGGGTCCTAGGGGTGCAAAACGTTACCTCAACACGACGCGGAAGCTACACCGGCGTCGGGTAGCGACACCGGGGGTTGGAATAAAAGATCGCGCTCCAAGTCCAAATTCCAATTAGATTCCTCGCTGGAAATTTCAGAGCAATCAATTCGGGCGACGATTCCAGATTCCAAAGCTCGCACGTGCGACGACGGGCTACGACGTGCGACGACGTCGTACGCGGCAAGTCGTCGAAGAGAACGCACCTATGTGGGGCCCACAGTAGTCCTAGGGGCCTTTGGGGGACCCACAATAACTCTGGAGAACTTGGGGGGCCCACGGTGGCAAGCGGTGCGACGGATGCGGGGTTGCGACAAGTGGCTCTCGGTCGTACTCAGCCAATGCAGGGGATTCTCTCGGTCGCTGCGGGGAAACGGAGCTGTGCGGCGCTTTGGGTCGGTCGCAGCAGCGGGGGCGGGGAGATTCTTCGGTCAGACCGGTAGGGGGCTTCGGTCGTGCGCTTGGAATGCGAGGCGGGCGATGTTGCAACGTTGCAACGTTGCAACGTCGGTCGCTGCGGGCGAGGCGACCGGTCAGACGCTGTGCGGAGCGGGGGAACGAAGCGGGCACGGTGCGGAGCGCTGTGCGGAGCGGGGTGCGGGCCAAGCAGTCGGTCAGACCGAGGGAACGGGGCGGGCGCTGTGAAGCGATGCGGGTGGCGATGGGTGCGGGGGCTGCTGTCGGTCGGAGCGGGGGAACGGGGGCGTTTTTCTCGGTCGTGCGGCAGCTGAACGTCGCAACGTTGTGACGAATCGTCGCAACGTCCAATTTGAGTTTTGGAGGAGGCTAGGGCTAATTTCTTGCGAAAATAGGTCTTGCTAGGGGTTGCTTATATAGTATAGACGGGTTGACTTGGTCTAGGGCTAAATCTAATAGGATTAGAAGTTCAAAAAGATTTAAAATTTGAAATCCAACTACTCCAACTCATCCAAGGGTTTGACCTGGTCCAAATGAGCTGGAAATTGGCTCAAAAATTCTCTAAAACGTTTAAAACTTAAATAAATTTTATTTGGCCGAAAATAATTTATAAATTAATTATTAAAAATAATATAAAACTTGTAAAAATTATAAAAGTGGTCAAATAAACTCCAAAAATTATAAAATAAATATTGTGGTGATCGTGGTGACGAATGTGAGCTAACTAAGAAGACGGATCTCAAATTCGACGTCGGACAACGAAACTAAAAATAGAAACGTCTCCCGTCAAAAGTGAAAATCGTCACGTCTCATCGCGTAAGTTTAAATTGTGGAAAAACGACTCGAGAAGTGTCGTTCCAAGATAGTGCCACTATTTAATACTCTCAGAGACGTTCGCAACGGCATATCACACAAAAGTATTCAAAATCAAACAAAATCTAAGACGAACACGTGCACGGTCAAAAGCACGTGCACGAAAAACGTACAACGAAAAGTGGTCGTTACATTAGGGGAGCCCAGGGGAGCTTCCAGGGACTGATTTGGGCTGCGTGGAGGCGTCGTCTTCGCACGCTTCCATTGCTTTGCACTCGCAGCGTGTTGTGGTACACTCTTTCCTTTATTTTACACACGCCGCACTTTTCACGCTTTTTGGTGCGCGCTCGGGGCCCACATGCCGCCCCGGACACGGCCGAGGTCGAGGAGAGCTTCCGCCAAGCGGAAGCGGTCGGATGACACCGGCCCCTCCCACGAGTTGGAGGACTCTCCTCCGCCTTCTCCCACACACCCCGTCCACCCAGCACAGCCTGCAGGCCCCACACACCCCGCACAGCCTGCAGTGCCCGCACAGCCCATACACCCCGCACAGCCATCCCCTGCCACTCCACAGCCACCACCTCCGGCTCCACTTATCGGGCCGCTGGGGATCACGTTCCGGAACGACGCACATCGCATCGCTTTCGAGCGTATCTCCCAGCGCTCGATCGTACCCTCCAGGTTTGCACACCTTGCCGACCTAGGACGCCTGGGGGTACTAGAGGGGATGCTCACGTTGTACGACAACGTGGGCTGGCGAGATTTCTTTCAGGTGTCGGTGGATACGTTTACCCGCCCGACACTTGAGGTACTTAGTTCGATCGCCCAGACCGACGAGGGATGCTCGTTTCGGTTCATGGACCGGGAGTGCCAGGTCACTCTCGGTATGATGAGAGCCTTCTTCTCGTGGCCCGACGTCCCCGGGGCCGACCGAGGTTACGCCCCCACCCATATCCCCCCACTTTCCTTCGACACCGACGCCTTCTGGGCCCGGATCACGGGTCTTCACGCTGCCTTTGACCCTAGTAGGGCCAAGGCCTCGGCCATTGTCCATCCATGCCTCCGTATAGCTCAGCGCCTTATGGCGACGACCTTTTTGGCCAGATATGAGCCGGGCACGATGTCCACGCCAGAGCTCTACATGCTCTACACGATGACACGACCCAGAGCTCTATCTAGGGATGGCGATGAGCTGGTCCCCGCCGTCGTGATTGATGTCACGGCTTGGATTTTGGACCGCATCATTGTATCGGTGGGCGCTCGCTCACCGATATGCTGCGGCGACCTGATCACCTTGCTCGCTCTTATGACCGGCGAGGACTTCCCTGACGACCTGCGACGCGCACCGGGCCCCACTTCTCTGTCGATTGATGTTATGGCCCGGATGAAGATGCTGCGTCCGCATGGTGAGCGACACTGGGTCTGGCTGCACGGCCCTTACAGTGCCGATTACATGATTCTTCCGAGCCCAGCTCGGACTCAGATAGCACCGGCCCATGTGGACTGGCTCCCTGCGATGGATGTTCTGATCCCAGCCGCTTACGTGCTCGAGGCCGAGGAGGCCGAGCAGGCCCACGCTGCCCCCGCAGACCCTGTTGCACCTGCCGCGCCTGCTGCCCCTGTTGACCCCGTGGACCCTCAGCCTATCCCAGATATTTCCGCTGCTCCAGACACCTCTGTCCACACCTCTGTCGGTGTCGGGAGTACCTTAGCTGAGCCCACCTCCACTGCTTCCACGCCTGTCACCACCCTCACTTGCCCTCTGTCTACCGAGCCCGTTTCCTCTGCCCCACCCGAGCGCCCGCCGACTATAGTTGAGTGCGGAGAGCCCTCTTTTGCCACCGCTGTAGAGACCGTAGTCTCCACCCCTGTCTCCACCGCTGCTGTGTTTTCCGAGAGTGTCGTGGCGTCTGTCCACACTTTTGTGCCACCGACCTCTCTGGCCGCCTCGCCGCCACTTTTGTATTCTTCTTTCGCTGCTGCTGCCTCCACTTCTCACCGTCCTACCCAGCCTCGCACTGAGGCCAGGCCCCCACTTGCGAGCGCAGCTCCTTTTGTTCCCTTGCCTGCTGAGCCCGTCACCTACGCCACCAGAGTCCGCCAGCCCCGACCTGCATAGCCCGGACCGGTGCGTCCCTCTGCACCACCTCCCCCTGACACTGTACTTCAGAGCATTCGTGCTCTCGAGGGGGCGGTGGGTGGCCTCAGAGGCGACCTTCGGACCCTGTCCGCCACCGTCACTGCGATGGCTAGCCGCTTTGACCTGCTCCCGCACATTCACTACTGTCTTACCCAGGTCCTGGAGCGTCTCCCACACGTACCCCCGCCCACCCAGCAGGTTCCCACCCCCACTTCCACACACACTCAGCCTACTACCACTTCCACACCCACACCCGCTCAGCAGCCTGCACCACCACCACCTCCTCCTCCGCCTCAGGACGGAGACGGCGCAGCACCACCTTCTTAGGCACCCTTGATGCCATCGATTATTTTTGCCGTTATGCTGCCCGTTTCTGCTGGGTCCTGATGCTTTTTGACCACCCCCCCCCCCCCCTCCCCTCACTTATTTTGGGATTCTCATTCTGATCGTATCTTTATATCTCTTTTTTGGGAGAGAGGGAGAGTTTTTGGTGCCACACCTATATATCTGTATCACTCCTATATCTGCATGCTTCATGTCCGCATCATATTTTTCGTTTCATTATTTTTCCTTTTTTTTCCTCCCATCATGCTTGCATCCTCACTTACCCATCACATTACTTGTCTCTCGGTGCGCCACACTTTGCACATTGATGACACTGTGCCATTTAGCTTGGGGGAGTGAGTTCTCACAATCTTTTTGATTTACCACCTTTATTTTTAGTTTTTCACGCCATTTTCCGCTTTTGCACTTATTTTCATCAATTTTCCTTTATTTTACCATGCATCACGTTTTTCTTATTTTTCTGTGTGCCGCATTGTAAATACTTCTATTTTCCCCTTTATCTTTATTTTCTTTTTCATCTCATGCTAGAGATGACTTTTCTATGATGATGATGACATGGAGTGAGCTTACTCTATTT
This sequence comes from Scilla litardierei, assembly GCA_030789695.1. Lineage (NCBI taxonomy): Eukaryota > Viridiplantae > Streptophyta > Magnoliopsida > Asparagales > Asparagaceae > Scilla > Scilla litardierei. The sequence continues at coordinate 464,923,741 of CM061142.1, forward strand.
GCATGCTATATTTGTCATGTCTTAGACTTTATTTCTGATATCATATGCTATGACATTGCCTTGCATTTAGAGATAGTAGCCCACACTTTTTCCACATGAAAATGGATGAAAGTTTATTATTAGCTGAGTCTGAATATTCATATGTATGCTATCGCAGAAAACACACCAAGATTCACGCATTGAATGCTTATATCTGGAGTACCGATTTTTTTTCCTATATCACTTCTATATGCATGAACTGTACATTTTACTTCAGGACGATTGAATGATGTTAGCTATGATAAATCTGGATTAGTTAGCTTTTTTGTGATCGAAACTGAGTAGATTAGATTACCCTGCTGAAGTTGTCGTGCATGTCTTATAGAGTGAACCGAGAGATATATTTATTTCTTTCTCCACAAATCTTGAACATCATTTCTCTACTTTTAAAATCATTGGTGAATCTCCCCTTAGCGATTCTATTATATGGCATTTCCCCCGCTATTAATTCCTAGCTCCAAATTTCCCGAATTCAAAAAAAAAGAGAAAATATTCTTGTATATCATTATCTCTCTTTGAGTTGGGATCATTGTGTATATATGCTATATAAAAAAACAAAAGAAAAAGAAAAAGAAAAAGAAAAGAGGAAAAATCCTCAATAAAAGATCACATCTCACTTTCTTTCTTTCTTCTCTCTTTTCGTGTTCATTTTCATTACTTTTGGAGCTTTATAAAAATGGGGATGTGAATATTTTTTTTATGCCACCACGCTTATAGATAAGCTTGGGGGAGGGAATCCAATGATGTGTGAGAGAGTGACTACTTGACTTTGCACGACAACCTAGGCTAAGTAATATTCTATACTTAGTGAGATTATTTTCAGCTTTACGAAGTCCAAAATTCTATGTCTAGCACTCATTTCATGAAATCCATACTTTTCTATTCTTTCTATTCTATTGCGTGATATTCTTATACTCCTCATAGAAAGCATTCAATTGAAAAGTGTGTGATCTGCGATTTGTATACCGCTTTAGATGATTCAGACGATGTTAATTCTAAAATTATTCCGTTTTTCATGATTATATCGTTGTTCGTGGGTTTTCTATTTCTATTTGCACTATTATACTATGATATCAAAATAAAACTCTTTGACATGTATTTTTCATTCAGTGCATGCTATATGAGTAAGCGAAACCCACGTCCTGAGAAAATGATCTAGCAGCTTCCCTCTTCGCTTCTTTCTTTCTTCTTTGTTTTTATTTCGTTTTTCATTCTTCTCCGTTTTTCATTTTTCATTTTTCGCCATTTTCGTTTTCCGAATCCACCAGGTTCACCTTTTACTTATCTTCCTCGAGGACGAGTAAGAGGTAAGCTTGGGGGATTTTGATCACTCCTTATTTTACACCTTTTTCCCGCATGTTTGCATGCCATTTAGATCGCCCAAATCATGTTTTTCACGATATATCGACGATATTGCGATGCTTTTCACGATTTGTTGTTTTTGTCGCATTTCAGGTGATTTGGAGCGATTCGGAGTGATCTCGAGATACGCCTACTCCAGAGTGTCACCGATGACCTCCCCGAGGGGTATTTTGCTGTTGGAGAGGAGCGGAAGAAGAAAGAATGTCGCAGGAGCGACGAGGAGGCCAAAACAAGCTGTTTGGGCATTTTTGGTGTCCCACTCGGCCGAGTGAAGGAGTCACTCGGCCGACCAGCGAGACACCGCTCGGCCGACCAGATCGGATACGCTCCATACGTGCACTCGGCCGAGCAACGGAAGCCACATCGGCCGAGCAACGGAAGCCACATCGGCCGAGTGACGAGATCCCGTCCGCCCGAGTGGCACCCAGACGACGCATGTCAAAAATCGCCAACTTGCTGTTTTTCGTCTGCCTGAGCTTCAGAAGACCCACTCGGCCGAGTGGCAAATGCCGACCGCCCGAGTACCAAGAAGCCAGCGGCCGAGTGACGACAACTCACTCGGCCGAGCGACTCCCGAAGTGAAGACCCCCGAAGACCCAGACTTACTGGAAATTTACAGGGTTTCTCACTCGGCCGAGCGACTTTTGTCACTCGGCCGAGTGCGACGCGCTGCCTGTAGCGAAAATTGCGGATTTCAGGCTACGCAGGGGCATTTTGGTCACAGTTTTTTGGACGATTTTGGGGGGTATTTAACCCCTGTTTTTACCCTAGTTTTGGGGGGCTTTTCCTTTAGATTTTTGCAGCTTTTTAGATTAACTTTTTAGCTTTATTCTTGTGATTGGAGAGGAGACAAAAGTGGATTTTTGTTGAATTATTTGAAGAACTCCATTGGTTTGTGTCTCTCTTCTCTAAAAATTCTATTTTTATTGCATATCTCAATAGTGTGATGAATTCTCTTATTAATTTCATTGATTATTTTTGTGTTTGTGCTATTAATTGTGAGTAGTCTCCACGTCTTGGGGCGTGGGGATGAACCCTACGAGCCCAATTTCAGATTTGTGATGAATTGGTAGAAATTTTGCTAGAATTGCTATTAGGGATTAGATTGGGATCAATTTACTACGGATAGCTAGGTATTCATATCGATTGGGATTTGCAAGATATTGGATCCCAATTCGATAGGAAACCCTAGAAATCCGAATTGGGTTGGAGTCGAATTTCCGTAGTATCGGTTTGTAAGAGATTGGATCGATACTAGGGTTTTGCGGTTGCAATCCCATGCCGATACCCATTTGCAAGAGATTGGATGGGTAGGAACTATCCCAACCTAGGTCGTGGCCCGAGTTTTCACGAGAGTGGGCTCGGGGCGCGATTGAACGATGATGTTGATCCTAATGCTAGCTTCCCTAGGCTAGGGTTTGCAAGAGATTGGACCCGAACCTAGGATAGCTATAGACCGGCAACAGCGCGAGAGCGTGAGCTAGGTATTATATTCAGTTGCAACTAGTTCATCAAAAATTTTATTCTAGAAATTTCGATACCAATGAACCACATTGACGGGATACGGTGAGTAGCGGGGATTCCCCATTCCCCAGACGTTCTTTGTTTGATTTGATATTTCCGTACTTTGTCTGACGATTGTGACAGGATCGCCAAAGGCAAATTTCTCTCTTCTTAATAGCCAGGTTGATTTGAACAAACACGGCCATTCGTCCTCCCTGTGTTCGATAACCCGCTTGCCTCTATACCGTGCGCTTGCGGTAAAACTACAACCGTTCTTTGGGTTACATTCCGGAGCGATCATGTCACCCAAAAGAGTAAAGGGGCACATGTCAGCAAGTCTAAAAGACTTGGGCAAGGAAACTGAAAGTAAGGCAACTAGCAACCTAGCAGTTATAGTATGCATGACATGGCAGTTATAAACATGAGTGCACAAGTAAGACATGGTGAACAATAAGTACAAGAGAACAATTATCGGGACAAGACAAGAGTAGCCAAGCTACTAACAATCTCAATCAATTCACTAGTCACGTCTCAAGTTGTTTGTAGATGTTTACGCCTTACAGCTGAATGGTTTAACATTCACGCTGATTGGCCGCTTAACACTACCCCAAAACCCAGAGTTTACGCCTTACAACTGCAGTTGCTGATCAGGCAGACTCCCAGTTGAATGACCGCTTAACTCTTACCCCATCCCACACGTAAACAAGCCAGGGTCCCTATACATGAGCCCAGTAAATGAGCCAGGGTTGCCCCGCACGGGAGCTTGTCTTCCTAATTCACGATTCAATATCGAGCGTTGGGGTTAGCAACTCATTATGCTCGCTTCTGGTCACGAGCCAGGAAGTACAAGTATTGTAGCATGTGCTACGCAATCACGGGAACATTTAAAGAATGCAATGACATGACAATTAATTCGTGTACCGGTAATTGAAATTAAACATGGCATGGTAGTTGTGCAACATGATAAATGTCGGACCTAGCTTCGTTGTCAAGCTAGTCCTAAATTTGTGCCTAGGCGAGTATCATTTCGTCGCCTAGTTTCTTTTACGCCTACAACAGGCAAATGGCCTAAAACATGGCCTAAACCCTAAGTGGCAAGTTTCACTTGCCTAGCACCGAGGATGACGATCACGAGGGTTCGTCTCACGGATGCTAATCTACGGGGAAGTCGCTGTCATGGGGAGACAAACATCAAAACAACCTTCATTACATTAGGGTTTCACAAAACACAACGGGTTATGAAAACACCAAGAGATCGATTATTACCGTATAGGGAACGGGAGAATAACGCCGAGCAACCACGGCGACGGAAGAAACGCTCCGGGGAACCTAGGGTTCAGATCTGGAGAAATAGGGTTTTGGGGGATTTTGCGGATTTGATGAGATTTTGATGAAGATGAGAGGTAGAATGTGTTGAGGGAGAGTTTGGATGATGGATTTTGGGCTTGGGATGAAAGAATAAGGGTTTGAGGTGGAAGGGGGCTCAATGGGGGAGAAACTAGGGTTTTAGGTCAGGAGGAAGAAGAAGAAAACGTTTGGAGGGGTATTTATAGAGATTTGTGGCGGCTAGGGCAAAACTAGGGTTTCCTGCACTGCTTAGTCGGTCAAAGAACAACTGTTGACCGACTAGTTTGAGAACTAGTCGGTCGGTTGACCAACGCAGACCGACTAAGTGTAAACAGTAACTCGGCTGTACAGAAGAACTAAGAATTAGTCGGTCTGAGTACAAAACTTAACCGACTAGTTTAACAACTAGTCGGTCGAAAGATGAACTTAGACCGACTAAGAAGGAACAGTAACTAGTATCAAAAATAGTTGATGAGTTAGTCGGTTGAAGAAGCATTGCCGACCGACTAGTTTGCAACCTAGTCGGTCAACCAACATTCTTAGACCGACTAACGACAAACAGTAACTCCAGGGAAATTTAGAAAGCCAACTAGTCGGTTCAAGAAGGCTTGCCGACCGACTGGATCGTCATCTAGTCGGTCGGTGCCCCTTCTTACACCGGCTAACGTGCACCAAAAGTACCGATATGGAGCGCGGAGCTCCGGGATCGATTCTTAAGACTCCTAGGCTTGATCTAACAGTAAGATATGACCGATACGAAGCCCGTCACAAATGACTTACTCCAAAATCGACGATCAACGGAAGAAGCTAAGAAAATACGATGAAACGATCGAAAATGAAAGCTACGGGGACGAAAACCACACTCGAGGAGAAAATCCACCAAAACATATAATATAATATAATAAATCCGGATACATGAAACCAGTCGTTACATCCTCCCTAACTTAAGAAAAATTCCGTCCTCGGAATTTCCCAACACTCACGTGTCCGGGAACAAAAGTGGGAAACGCTCTCGCATCTCATCCTCATTCTCCCAAGTAGACTCTCCAGGCGAGCCGTGTCGCCACATCACACTCACAAGATTGACAACCTTGTTCCGAAGTGACTTCTGACGCCTGTCCAGAATCTGCACTGGCTGCTGGTCATACGTCATATCGGGGCGAACGGTAATCTCCGAAAAATCCACAGCATGAGATGGATCGCTAATGTATCGACGAAGCTGCGACACATGGAAAACATTGTGAACTCCCTCCAAAGATGGCGACAAGGCTAAGCGGTAAGCTACCTCGCCAACTTTCTCCAGAATGTCAAACGGTCCAATGTATCGCGGGCTCAACTTCCCTCGCTTCCCAAAACGAATCACACCATGATTCAGGGAAATCTTCAGAAACACATGGTCGCCCGGCTGAAACTCCAGAGGACGACGTTTAGCATCCGCCCAATGCTTAAAACAGTCCTGAGCAATTCTCAACTTCTCCCGAATGTTCCTGACAATATCCACGGCCTCCACAATCATCTCAGGTCCCAACAACTCCCGATCACCAACGTCATCCCAACTCAATGGCGATCGACATTTCCTCCCATAAAGAGCGGCGAAAGGTGCCATGCCAATAGACGCCCGGAAGCTGTTGTTGTAAGAAAACTCCACCAGATGTAGATGGTCCTCCCACGAACCCTTGAAATCCAACATGCACGCCCTCAACATGTCTTCCAAAATCTGAATCGTCCTCTCGGACTGGCCATCCGTCTGCGGATGGTACGCCGTGCTGAAACTCAGACGCGTACCCAAACTCTTCTGCAAACTCTGCCAGAACTGAGATGTGAACCTCGTGTCTCTGTCTGACACGATACTCACGGGGACTCCGTGAAGTCACACAACCTCCTGCACGATTCACGTTACATCACTATCCAAACTAGGAAAAGGAAATAAAAACGGAGAGTTAAAGAATTTACCTCCATATATCTCCTCGCTAGCGCCTCAGTGGACTGTCCCACTCGGAATGGAATAAAGTGCGCGGATTTGGTCAATCGGTCCATGATCACCCAAATCGCGTCATTCTGCTTCGGACTCCGAGGTAGTCTAGTCACGAAATCCATAGTGATGTGTTGCCATTTCCACTCCGGAATCAGAAGCGGTTGTAGCAACCCGGCCGTACGTTGATGCTCCGCCTTCACTTGCTGGCAAACCAAACACTTGGCCACACTCCGAGCCACACTCCTCTTCATGCCATGCCACCAATAGTTCAGACGAAGATCCTGGTACATCTTGGTGCCACCAGGATACACAGAGTACGACGAACTGTGTGCCTCCACCATCAACTCCTCTCTAATATCCACAGCTGGCACACACAACCTGGCTTCAAACCTCAGCGAGCCATCCTCATGAATCAAAAAGTCAGTCCGCAGACCGGCTTCCACCTGCTCCCGAATCTTCACCAACTTCGGATCCTCAGCCTGGCCAGCCTTAATCCGATCCACGATCGTCGACTGCACCTGCATGTACATCAACGACGAAGCCTCACCAGGAAGACCAATCTCCACACTAGACTCGCAAAAATCCTGCTTCAATCTCCACTGCGAGGACAAAACCATCACCGCTGGAAGCCTACTCAGCGCATCAGGAACCACATTCACCTTGCCAGGGTGATACTGCAAATCAATATCATAATCTGCCATGAGCTCCAACCATCGACGCTGTCGCATGTTGAGCTCCTTCTGAGTAAAAATATACTTCAAGCTTTTATGATCGGTGAAGATCTTCACTTTCTCACTCAGCAAGAAGTGCCTCCAAATCTTAAGAGCAAACACAACGGCAGCCAACTCCAAATCATGCGTCGGGTAATTCTTCTCATGAACCTTGAGCTGACGAGACGCATACGCCACAACGTGCCCGTGCTGATGCAGCATGCAACCGAGACCATTGCCAAAAGCATCGCAAAAGATCTCAAATCCACCGCTGCGATCAGGCACAACAAGAATAGGGGCAGTCGTCAGCCTCTCCCTCAAAACACCAAAAGCATTCTCACAATCACCCGACCAAACAAAAGGTATATCCTTCCGCGTCAACCTGGTCATCGGCTCGGCAATACGGGAAAAGTCCTTAATGAAATGGCGATAGTAACCGGCAAGTCCAAGGAAACTCCGAATCTCAGATGCAGACGACGGAACAGGCCACTCTCTGATGGCCCTAATCTTCTCGGGATCCACTGAAATACCATCTCCAGTCACCACATGCCCCAGAAAAGCAACTCTATCCAGCCAAAACTCGCACTTCGAAAATTTAGCATACAACCGATGCTTCCTCAAAATCTCCAACACCGTCCTCAAGTGCGAGGCATGCTCTTCCTCTGACTTCGAATAGATCAGAATGTCGTCAATAAAGATAACGACAAACTTATCTAAAAAGTCGTAGAAAATCAAGTTCATCAGATTCATGAAAACTGCGGGTGCATTAGTTACGCCGAAAGGCATAACCACAAACTCATAGTGTCCATACTTCGTCCTGAACGCTGTCTTCGGAACATCTCCCTTCTTCACCTTCAACTGATGGTAACCACTCCTCAAATCCAATTTAGAAAACACCCTCGAACCTCCAAGCTGATCAAAAATATCATCGATGCGAGGCAATGGGTATTTATTCTTAATGGTCACCGCATTCAACTCCCGATAGTCCACGCACATGCGACGCGAACCATCCTTCTTCTTCACCAGCAGCACCGGTGCTCCCCACAGAGACACACTAGGGTTGATGTAACCCTTCTGGAAAAGCTCATCCAGCTGCTTTCGCAATTCCTCCAACTCAGCGGGTGCCATACGATACGGCGCCTTCAAAATCGGCTGCGCTCCTGGAACAAGATCAATAGAGAATTCCAAAGCTCGATCAGGTGGCAAACCAGACATCTCCTCGGGGAAGACGTCATCGAAATCACGCACCACAGCTGGCCTCTCCAGCTCCATCTGCAAAGCCACAATCTCCACTGGTCTGGCCCGAAATCTGACAGGACCAAGCGAACTGCTACCACGGCTGAACTCAAATACTGGATGTCCGGGAATCTCGAACACCACCTTCTTCCTCCGACAGTCGATAGTAGCATAGAAGCTCGCAAGCCAATCCATCCCAAGAACTGCATCATAGTTGATGATGTCGTGGATAATGAAATCAGCGTAAAGCTCATGTCCACAGACCACCAACGAGCAAGAATTACAACCACGATGCACCGAAACCACGCCATTCCCAGTAACGATATTCCAACTCTTGGGAAGAGGGGACGTCGACAAGGAATGCCTCTCCATGAAGCTCCGAGAAATAATGCACATCGATGCACCAGAGTCAAAGAGGACTCGTGCAGGAAATGTGCACACCAAAACCACACCTAACAAGCAATTAACAATCAAACCCTATTCTAGCAAATAATCATGTTCAAGCAAACAACACAATCTAACAATCAAAACCAACTAGGAAAGTAACGGCTAGATTAAGGATTACCAGCGATAACCTCATCCACAGCCTCGCTCTCCACAGCGGTCATCAGAAATGCCTGCATCCTCGGCGGAATAGCCTGCTGAAAAGCCTGCCTCTGTGGAACAAGAGCCGCTCCACGTCCAGCAGGAACAGACGCTCGCTGCTGCAACGGCTGTGCTGCAACAGGTGCCCTCCGCAGCGGATTCGCATGCCGACAATCCTTCGCGACATGAGAAGCATCACCACAAACCAAACACTGGCCCAGAAACTTCCTACACTGATCCTTGATGTGGCCAGGCTTGCCGCAGAAATGGCAAGTCTTCAGAACAGGCCCTCCTGGCCTCTTGAACTGAGCTGGCTGATTAGGCTTGAAACCAGGCCTAACCATTGCCCTGGCCTGCTCCATAGGCCTCTTCCCCGCACCAGAAACATGTCCTCTCCTCTGACTCAGGTTCAGCTCCTGCCTCCTAGTAGCGACCAGAACCTTCTGATAAGAGTCCAGATCAGAGGAAGACACAAAACTCTGGAGCTCCAAAGCAAGTCCCTGCAGGAACCTCTGAGCCCTCTCATCAGCATCCTGCACCATCTTCAGTGCGAACCGACTCAACCTAGTGAACTCTTGGTGGTACAGGTCCACCGTCAAGCTCCCTTGCTTCAGATCAATAAAGCGCTGCAGCATCTCCTTCCTAGCAGCCTTCGAAAAGAACTCCTCATCAAACCTGGACTTAAAGGTAGCCCAAGCTATCAGCTCCACCAACATCTTCTCTTCCGCATCCCACCAGTTCCAAGCATTATCCTTAAGTTGCCTCTTTGCCAAATCAACCCATCCAGCCGGGGTGATCTTGGCCATCTTCAAGTTATCCTCAATGTTCCGAATCCACTCATCGGCAGCCAGAGGACTCTCAGACCCATCAAAATATGCGGGACCCAGCTCCCGAAATTGCTTCGCTCCCGGCTCGGAGCGAGGGGCATCCGGAAGTGCCCGTGCAGCTCGAGCAAGTGGAGCATTCTGGACCTGCAGGAGCACGCCCTGCTGCACTTGCATCATCTGAAGCATCATCCGCATCATCTCTCCATTGGTGGGTACTCGCTCAGGCTCCTCATCATAAGGGAGCGCACCACTACCTCCACCAAGGGGTGAATCGCCTTCCTGCCATCTAATGACACAGAAAACGAAGCAGTTTAGACTCATAGCTTATGACTCGGACGTCGAACTTAGTTTATTGGACATTCAAATATTATTATCGTTATTCTGATAATCGCAGTTACAGAAGAGGACCTGCATGGGCCACCAACAAAACCTGTCACGCCCCGCTTCCCTAAAATGGAGACGAGACGTGAGAAGGTCTGCACGAGAGTGGAGCTGTGAAGCCCCAAACCCGATAAGCGTCAATAAAACATAAGCAGGTCCCTGTAACCACAAACGGAACAACAATAATAACACAAGGAGAGACAGAAATAAAATTCTCATATCCCATAATTGTCCAACATGAAAGGTAAGTTCGACATCCAGAAAAGCCACCAGGCTAAAAGAAAGAGTCTAAAGGCCCAGAACAAGGCCAACAAAAGCAACGACGTAACAAAGTATGGGTGCTACGCACCGACAACAAAAAAGTAGCCTAAACAAAAGGGAAAACACAACGAAGACACTAGGACTGGTCCCCAGTGTCCACGTACTCCCCGTCAAACACAAGCTCGGGCTCGGCGTCAGCAAACACCTCGTCCTCAACGGGGTACTCAAGCTCAGGATCTAACATGTGTCACCCAAAAGAGTAAAGGGGCATATGTCAGCAAGTCTAAAAGACTTGGGCAAGGAAACTGAAAGTAAGGCAACTAGCAACCTAGCAGTTATAGTATGCATGACATGGCAGTTATAAACATGAGTGCACAAGCAAGACGTGGTGAACAATAAGTACAAGAGAACAATTATCGGGACAAGACAAGAGTAGCCAAGCTACTAACAATCTCAATCAATTCACTAGTCACGTCTCAAGTTGTTTGTAGATGTTTACGCATTACAGCTGAATGGTTTAACATTCACGCTGATTGCCGCTTAACACTACCCCAAAACCCAGAGTTTACGCCTTACAACTGCAGTTGCTGATCAGGCAGACTCCCAGTTGAATGACCGCTTAACTCTTACCCCATCCCACACGTAAACAAGCCAGGGTCCCTGTACATGAGCCCAGTAAATGAGCCAGGGTTGCCCCGCACGGGAGCTTGTCTTCCTAATTCACGATTCAATATCGAAACTCATTATGCTCGCTTCTGGTCACGAGCCAGGAAGTACAAGTATTGTAGCATGTGCTACGCAATCACGGGAACATTTAAAGAATGCAATGACATGACAATTAATTCGCGTACCGGTAATTGAAATTAAACATGGCATGGTAGTTGTGCAACATGATAAATGTCGGATCTAGCTTCGTTGTCAAGCTAGTCCTAAATTTGCGCCTAGGCGAGTATCATTTCGTCGCCTAGTCTCTTTTATGCCTACAACAAGCAAATGGCCTAAAACATGGCCTAAACCCTAAGTGGCAAGTTTCACTTGCCTAGCACCGAGGATGACGATCACGAGGGTTCGTCTCACGGATGCTAATCTACGGGGAAGTCGCTGTCATGGGGAGACAAACATCAAAACAACCTTCATTACATTAGGGTTTCACAAAACACAACGAGTTATGAAAACACCAAGAGATCGATTATTACCGTATATGGAACGGGAGAATAACGCCGAGCAACCACGGCGACGGAAGAAACGCTCCGGGGAACCTAGGGTTCAGATCTGGAAATGATTGGAGAAGTTTGGAGAAATATGGTTTTGGGGGATTTTGGGGATTTGATGAGATTTTGAGGAAGATGAGAGGTAGAATGTGTTGAGGGAGAGTTTGGATGATGGATTTTGGGCTTGGGATGAAAGAATAAGGGTTTGAGGTGGAAGGGGGCTCAATGGGGGAGAAACTAGGGTTTTAGGTCAGGAGGAAGAAGAAGAAAACGTTTGGAGGGTATTTATAGAGATTGGTGGCAGCTAGGGCAAAACTAGGGTTTCCTGCACTGCTTAGTCGGTCAAAGAACAACTGTTGACCGACTAGTTTGAGAACTAGTCGGTCGGTTGACCAACGCAGACCGACTAAGTGTAAACAGTAACTCGGCTGTACAGAAGAACTAAGAATTAGTCGGTCTGAGTACAAAACTTAACCGACTAGTTTAACAACTAGTCGGTCGAAAGATGAACTTAGACCGACTAAGAAGAAACAGTAACTAGTATCAAAAATAGTTGATGAGTTAGTCGGTTGAAGAAGCATTGCCAACCGACTAGTTTGCAACCTAGTCGGTCAACCAACATTCTTAGACCGACTAACGACAAACAGTAACTCCAGGGAAATTTAGAAAGCCAACTAGTCGGTTCAAGAAGGCTTGCCGACCGACTGGATCGTCATCTAGTCGGTCGGTGCCCCTTCTTACACCGGCTAACGTGCACCAAAAGTTCCGATATGGAGTGCGGAGCTCCGGGATCGATTCCTAAGACTCCTAGGCTTGATCTAACAGTAAGATATGACCGATACGAAGCCCGTCACGAATGACTTACTCCAAAATCGACGATCAACGGAAGAAGCTAAGAAAATACGACGAAACGATCGAAAATGAAAGCTACGTGGACGAAAACCACACTCGAGGAGAAAATCCACCAAAACATATAATATAATATAATAAATCCGGATACATGAAACCAGTCGTTACACCCTCTTGCTGTGCGCACGCTCAACCCAACCCCAAACCCTAAGTATGACAAGACAAGACAAGCACGACAAGGGATCACTCGCTCTAGCTTGGCGAGTGCCCTATTGCCCTCTGGGCTGTGTATCACGACAAGGGATAACCCACTCACTGGTGAGTGCCCTATTACCCGTAGGCTGTGCAAGACGGGACGGGACATGACAAGATGGAAAGGGTTATTCTAGGGTGTCCACACACATGCACACACATGATAGCCCAACGATGTCAAAAGTTGTTGTTGTCAGGCTCAGACTTCGTCGTCAAGTCTGAGCCGTCAGGGGTCATCCCGGACGCTATCATTTTACGTCGGGTCCTATTTGTTCACAGTTATCAGTTCTAACCAACTAAGGCCTAAGCATGGCCGAAAGTGCAAGTGGGATACACTTGCCTGCGGTGGCGAGTATGTCGTCCGCCCGGGGCGTCTCGTCCAAGCATCGCGTCCGCGGTCGTCCGTCTGAAACAGTGTCACAGCGACGGTGTCAGGTCGCGATTTCCATCAAGCCTATTAGGGTTCATTTCTAGGTTAAACGGGGCTACCCTAATAGTTCAGGGTCAAGTTGAAAGTTCAGCCTAATCGATGAGTCTATCCTATATGCACAGTTCAAATGTCTGGTCGTCGAATCTACTGTTTCACAACGTTTTAAGGGTGCAGAAAATAAATTTAGTTACAGTTGTCCGATTTTAGTTAGGTTTTCAGTTCTGCTATGGTGTGGGTTGTGCTACGATTTAGGGGACTAACCTTTTGACGGTCACGCGTGATTCGGCGTCGGATCTGACGGCAACAACGAAACATGTCGCCCCCGTTTCCAGAATGTCTGATCGATGCAATTTTGAGTGTCCAGCCGATAGGAACGAGATCTAGTTATTGTTTATTCTTGTATGCGCTTGATTTCTCTCGTGGGTGCCTCTCCGTGACGTTGGCCTGCAAACGAGTGGCGGGGTCCGACTGTGGTCGAGGAGCGATCGGGGCTGAGCGCAGGCGAGGGTGGCTGAGGGAGGCGTGGAATTATCTGCGTAAATGGATTGTAACATCAATTCGAAACATTAAGCTTAACTAATATATATATATATTATTAACTGAATCTAATATCTTATCTAGCGAACTATTATCAAAACTAAATTTTACTCATGCGGTATAATACTAACAGTGTGACATTAGTATAATTATAACATTATAACATCATATTATAACATTATTTATGAATACCAATAGTACTCATAATGTTACTCTGTTCTTCTTAACTGAACACTGGGTGATGGGGCACTGGGCGATGGCGCTCAGCGGTAGGCGAGAGGGAGCAATTACGGGAGGAAGAGGCGAGAGTGAGCAATTACGGTAAATGGTTAGAAATAGATTTTGTAGTCTAGAAAAAGTATAAATTGAATTATCAAAATGTTAACAAGGTTTTAAAACTGAAAATATGAAAGATACCGATTTGAAAATAAATACGAGGTAGTAACAACGAAAATTTACGACCAAGAGGGTTTCAAAGAATTTAAGCTGAGCGGAGGACTTAATAAGGAATTTCAAAAATACTTTTAGAGGAAGCAGACTTGGCATAGGAAAAGACTCGATGGATCAACGATACTCGTCAGGAACGATTACGTGAATCGGGAGAAAGGAAAAGATCGCATGATGGATACACTTAGGATATGATTTACGAAGCTACTATGGAATTCTTCGGTCGATCACACGAAAGGGTAAAGATCATGTAAACGCTAGAAGTCATGGATTCTAATTTATCGGGCTGTCTAAAGATCAGGGCAAGCTCAAAACTAAAACTTCCTAGTGAACTAGACTGTAATTAGGATCTAAGGGAAGGTTCCTAAGAGAATCAATGTTACGTTCTGCTGGGTCCGAAGTCGATGGAGCTGGGCGAGCGACTAAACTAAAAGAAGGACTCTAGAAATCTAATTTGGTCAGAGCTATGGAGGGAGAGGCTGCTAAGATATCCTAAGACGGGTACGGCTAAATCTTAACTAAGGTGTCTGACTATCCACTGGGACGTCTACCTAAGTCTTCCTACCATCTAAGACTGGGTAAACCTAATTTAGACATGTACATGGACATTAAATGAATGTGATACTCTTATTGTTTCAAACTTTTGCAGGACCTCCATGGGCCACCACTAAAACATGTCACACCCCACTTCCTAAAAATTACGGAGGCGAAGCGTGACAAGGCCCGCTTAGGCCGGAGCTGAGAAGCTCGGACCCAATAAGCGTCTGTAGGGGTACCATTTTAAATGTTTTCAGGTTCTTGCATTTATAAAGTTCGAAACAGCAAAAGTACAGAAAGAAAGTTGCATTCATTAACAACAAGAGTTTAATATCCAACGAGTGCAAAAATCTGAAAAAAAAAGTGGGAAGCCTAAGCATGGCAACAACTATCGAAAAAGCAACTACAGTAGTAACCTCTGAAAAGTGACGACTGAAAGGTCCTCAAGGTCTGGTCCTCGTCAGGCACGTACTCTGGGTCGACGTCCTCGGTAAGTCTGCCTCGTCCACGAACTCTGGCTGGACACCTGACGTACAGTACCCAAGAGAAAAAGGACCTGTACGTCAGATAAAGTCTACAAGAAGGGTTAGACTTTACCGCAAGTGTACCGAACTATTAAACAATAGTTTACTGGTTGATTAGCATGCGGGGGTTGTAACAGACAGTTTACTGGTTGATTATCATGCTGAGGTTATAACTGAATAACACAAAAGAAGTAGACGTAGCAGGAAAGTAAAGCGTAGTAGTAGTCGTAGCATGTGCTACCAACCACGGGAGTAACCTAACAGGTGTCAAGATAAGTCGGGACATGACGGGACAAGACAAGACAAGACAAGACAAGTGAGACACGAAAGGGTTCACGCCTTACGGTTCGAGGGGGATCAGACCCTCTTGCCGTGCGCCCGCTCAACCCAACCTCAAACCCCAAGTATGACAAGACAAGACAAGCACGACAAGGGATCACTCGCTCTAGCTTGGCGAGTGCCCTATTACCCTTTGGGCTGTGTATCACGACAAGGGATCACCCACTCACTGGTGAGTGCCCTATTGCCCGCAGGCTGTGCAAGACGGGACGGGACGTGACAAGACGGGAATGGTTATTCTAGGGTATCCACACACACGCACACACATGATAGCCCTACGATGTCAAAAGTTGTTGTTGTCAGGCTCAGACTTCGTCGTCAAGTCTGAGCCGTCAGGGGTCGTCCTGGACGCTATCATTTCACGTCCGGTTCTATTTGTTCACAGTTATCAATTCTAATCAACTAAGGCCTAAGCACGGCCGAAAGTGCAAGTGGGATACACTTACCTGCGATGGCGAGTGTGTCGTCCTCCCGGGGCGTCTCGTCCAAGCGTCGCGTCCGCGGTCGTCCGTCTGAAACAGTGTCACAGCGACGATGTCAGGTCGCGATTTCCATCAAGCCTATTAGGGTTCATTTCTAGGTTAAACGGGGCTACCCTAATAGTTCAGGGTCAAGTTGAAAGTTCAGCCTAATCGACGAGTCTATCCTATATGCACAGTTCAAATGTCCGGTCGTCGAATCTACTGTTTCACAACGTTTTAAGGGTGCAGAAAAAAAATTTAGTTACAGTTGTCCGATTTTAGTTAGGTTTTCAGTTCTGCTATGGTGTGGGTTGTGCTACGAGTTAGGGGATTAACCTTTTGACGGTCACGCGTGATTCGGCGTCGGATCTGAAGGCAACAACGAAATGTGTCGCCCCCCTTTCTAGAATGTCTGATCGATGCAATTTTGAGTGTCCAGCCGATAGCAACGAGTTCTAGTTATTGTTTATTCTTGTATGCGTTTGATTGCTCTCGTGTGTGCCTCTCCGTGACGTTGGCCTGCAAACGAGTGGAGGGGTCCGACTGTGGTCGAGGAGCGATCGGGGCTGAGCGCAGGCGAGGGTGGCTGAGGGAAGCGTGCAATTATCTACGTAAATGGATTGTAACATCAATTCGAAACATTAAGCTTAACTAATTTATATTATTATTAACTGAATCTAATATCTTATCTAGCGAACTATTATCAAAACTAAATTTTACTCATGCGGTATAATACTAACAGTGTGACATTAGTATAATTATAACATTATAACATCATATTATAACATTATTTATGAATACCAATAGTACTCATAATGTTACTCTATTCTTCTTAACTGAACACTGGGCGATGGGGCACTGGGCAATGGTGCTCAGCGGTAGGCGAGAGGGAGCAATTACGGGAGGAAGAGGCTGATCGGCCTTGGACGATCACCGGTACCGCGTGTTGGAGCGGTCGAGAGGTGCTTCGGCGGGGTCTCGGTCGGAGAGAGGGTCGACGGTGGCGCTGTGAGGCGGATGGCGCGCGCTCGGGGTCACGACGACAGCGCGGAGGCCGTGAAGCGAGGAGAGCGGGGGCACAGATGGCACAGCGGCGGCGCAGCGGGCTGTGAGGGGCGGAGAGCGGCGATCGAGGATCGCCGGAGTTACGGGCGGTGTCGTTTGGTGCCGGCGGTCACGTGCTGTCGGGGGTGCCGGCGTCGGAGGGTTCTGGGAACGGGGGATCGGGGGTTTGGGGCGATCGGGCTCGGCGATCGACGGTCGGGGAACCCGAGGGTCGGAGCGCAGGAAAGCGGCCGTCGGGGCCGCGGGGGTTTGGTCGGTCGCGAGGGGGCGCCGGTGAGAGGCGCGGCGACGGGATCTCGCCGTGAGGGACACCGGAGAGAGGGAGGGGGAAAATTTTGGGGATTTGTTTTAGGGGGAGGCCGGCGGCTGAGTACTTTTAGGGTTAGGGTAGAGTTAGGGTTAGGGTTAAGGATTAATATTATATAATGATAAGGGTTTGCTAAGAAGACCTATATTATGGGTTAAATGGGAGTGGGGTATAGGGATGGAGGGTGTACGGGTTGGGGTAAGCCTAGGGGAGATTAGCGAAACAGATTATGGAAGATTTTAAAACGATTTAAATGAAAGTTTTAGCCAGATTTGGCTAACAATTTCGAAATTTGAATCTGATTGGGGAAAATAAATCGACGGTCGAGGTTAATCCGGGTGATAACTCGCAATCCGGGCGTCAGAAAAATAATCTGAAAATACCGGGGCGATCATGGAGATGAGACGCACAGATCTACAGAGCCCGATCGTGCGTAACGCCTACCAAGAATTTACGTAAAATTGGAAACGGTATTTTGAGTCAAATGACTAAAACGCCCCTATCATTCAAAATCGTTTTGCGAGAAAACGAGCCGTGAAAAGACGTTCCCAAAATTACTATAAAATTCAACGCCCCAAAACGATCGCAACGGCATATCGCATCGCTTATGCCGGAGCTCAGAAAAACCAAATAAAATATGTGCATTATAAGGCACGTGCACTTAGAAAAAATCATAAGGTCGGAAAGTGACCGTTACAATTTGGCACGGTCAGCGGACGTCGGTTGAGCTCTCCGGGTTGTCTTTTGGAAGAATCGGCTACAGATGAACCGATTGGGTGAGATGTCACCCGATCGGTTGGAATTCAGTTCCAAATGGACAAGAGCTCTATTGGTTTGAACCGGTCGGTTGATTTTCACTTCGCTTCAGCTTCCATCCGGGTCGGACACGCGTACATCACCCGATCGGTTGGCTGGGTCCAACCGATCGGGTGAGGGCTAAAAAATGGCGATCTTCATAGTTTGACCCCATGGATCACGTGTGACTCCTCCTGTTGCTCCGGGGATTCATGATATCTTTGTTATATGTCCTCTACGCTGGTAATCTCCTGTAAATACATAAAAACATCAAAAAGTGAAAGAAAACTAAAAATCCCAAGAAAATGGGCACGAGACGACGGAAAACAACGGAAAAACACAAAGAAGACGTGCAT
This sequence comes from Scilla litardierei, assembly GCA_030789695.1. Classification (NCBI taxonomy): domain Eukaryota; kingdom Viridiplantae; phylum Streptophyta; class Magnoliopsida; order Asparagales; family Asparagaceae; genus Scilla; species Scilla litardierei. Next base: position 464,942,077 of record CM061142.1, read on the forward strand.
GAATATATAAAATATAAACACACGTCACCACGCACTGCAGGGTTCTGTCCACGCACTACAGGGTTTTGTCCATGCACTACTGGGTTCAGTCCACTCACTGCTGGGTTCAGGTCATGCTACTGCTGCACCATCAAGATAAGACCGCAATATTCAAAGAGGAGTCAAGAGAGAGCGACAACTTGAGTTGCAGACGTGACGAGACATCTACATCTTGACAGACGAGAGCCCCATGCTGATTGACAGAGACGACTACGCCTACACACTGAGATTTTCTACACTCTTTTACTATTATTTGTGTGTAGTAGTAACGATCTTTATTGGGGAAATTTTACCGCTTTTGTATTCTTTTAAGGTCTTGTCTAGTGGGTGCTAGACAAGAGGGACTTGGCTAGTTGGGACTAGTCAAGTGAGAGCTTACACTAGGATTAGTTTTGTTAAGCATTTTGGTGAGTGCAGGTACTGAGAGCCAGGCGAGTGTAGAGTGGGTACTCTTGCTACATGCTGTACTAAGTAACATTTCTAATATAGTATTCTCTTTCGGGGCTGGACGTTGGTTGTGGGTGCGACCGAACCATGGTAAATCTGTTGTGCATCTGTGATTTCTTATTGTTTACCCTGCATGTGATTATAACTGCGTATGATTTCTCGGGGGTTGTGTGAGAATTTTTTTTAAGCCTCTTCGCCACCCTAGGCTTAGATCCTGATACAACAGATATAACGACGAAGCTAAGACACATGGAAGACGCCATGAACTCCCTCTAAGGAGGGTGGAACGACCAAGCGATAGGCCACCTCTCCAACCTGTGATAGTACATCGAAGGGTCCAATATATCTCGGACTAAGCTTGCCTCGCTTCCTAAAGCAGATCACTCCTCGATTCGGGGAGATCTTCAAGAATACATAGTCTCCTGGCTGAAATTACAATGGGCACCGTTTAGCATCTGCCCAATGCTTGTAACTGTCCTGAGCGATCTGAAGCTTTTCCCTGATATTTCGCACAACACTACCGCTTCCACTATCATCTCGGGTCCCAAAAGCTCTATATCACCAATGTCATCCCAACTCAGTGGCGATCAACATTTTCTCCCGTAGAGAGCAGCAAATGACGCCAATCCAATGCTCGCCTAATAACGGTTGTTGTATGAGAACTCCACCAGATGCAGATGATCCTCCCATGAGCCTTTAAAATCCAGCATGCAGGCTCTCAGCATATCCTCCAAGATTTGAATGGTCCGCTCTGATTGGCCGTCCGTCTGTGGGTGATACGCAGTGCTGAATTTCAGACTGGTACCCAGGTTGGTCTGCAGACTCTTCCAGAACTGAGACGTGAACCTCATATCTCGATCTGATACAATGCCCATGGGGATTCCATGCAGTCGTACGATCTCCTACACGACATATCTCACATAACAACTTGTACTAAAAGAAATTATAAGGTATGAGTTAGATTATTACCTCCATGTATTTCCTTGCCAGTATCTCCGTGGATTGTCCCACTCGGAATGGTAAGAAGTGCACGGACTTGGTCAATCGATCAATGATGACCCAGAGTGCATCGTTCTGCTTGGTTCTCCGAGGTAGACCAGTCACGAAGACCATCGTGATGTGCTGCCACTTCCACTCCAGAATCGGCAGAGGTTGTAGCAGTCCAGAAGTATGATGATGCTCAGCCTTCACTTGCTGACACACAAGACACTTGGCCACACTCTGTGCCATGCTTCTCTTCATCCTGTGCAACCAGAAATTCCGACAAAGATCCGTGTACATCTTCGTACCACCAGGATGGATGGATTAAGGTGAGCTGTGAGCCTCATTCATCAATTCCTCTCTTATATCCCCTGCATGTACGCAGATCCTACTGCCTTATCTCAGGGATCCATCCTCATGAATAAGGAAATCGGTCCGGAGTCCTGCTTCATCCTGCTCTCTGATCTTCTATAACTTAATATCTCCAGCTTGACCAGTATTGATCCGATCTACAATCGTCGACTGAACCTACATGTTCATCAACGATGAGGTGACTCCGAGTAAAACAGCTTCGACATCCAACTCTTGCAAATCCTGCTGTAACCTCCACTGAGCCGTAAGGATCATCACCTCTAGTAATCGACTCAAGACATCAAGTACGACATTCACCTTCCCCGGATGATACTAAAGGTCAATGTCATAGTCAGCCATCAACTCCAACCATCTACGATGTCTCATATTCAGCTCCTTCTGAGTGAATATGTATTTCAAACTTGTGTGATCAGTGAAAATTTTCACTTTCTCACTCTGTAAGAAATGTCACCAAATATTCAGTGCAAAGATGACAGCAGCTAACTCCAAATCATGGGTCGGATAGTTCTTCTCATGAACCTTCAACTGTCGTGAAGCATATCGACCACTTGATTGTGCTGGTGCAGAACACATCCAAGACCCTTGCCTGATGCGTCACAAAATATCTCGAAGCCTCCACTTCTGTCTGGAATAGCCAAAACCGATGCATTAGTCAGTCTCTCCTTCAGAGTGCTGAAAGCATGCTCACAGGAATCTAACCAACTGAACTTGACGTCCTTCCTCGTCAATCTCGTCATAGGCTCAGCTATCCTCGAAAAATCCTATATGAATCTGCGATAATATCCCACCAATACAAGGAAACTCCTGATTTCAGATGATGACCGAGGTGTAGGCCATTTGCTGACTACTCTGACCTTCTCCGGATCCACTGAAATACCAGCTCCTGATACTACATGCCCAAGGAATGTAACTTTGTCCAGCCAGAATTTGCATTTGCTGTAATTGGCATATAGACTATGACGACGAAATGTTTACAAGACCATCCTCAAATGCTCGGTATGCTCCTCCTTGCTCTTCGAATATACTAAGATGTCATCTATGAAAATCACCACGAACTTATCTAGGAAATAATAGAAGATAAGATTCATGAGATTCATGAACACAGTAGGAGCGTTGGTCACATCGAATAGAATGACCACAAACTCATAATGCCCATACTTAGTTCGAAAAGCTGTCTTTGGAACATCTTCCTTCTTGAATTTCACCTAATGGTATCCGCTGTGCAGATCCAGCTTTGAGAATACTCTCAATCCACCAAGCTGATCGAAGATATCGTCAAAGCAAGGCAACAGATACTTGTTCTTCACTGTGATCTTATTCAGCTCTCGATAGTCAATGCACATTCTCCTCGATCCGTCCTTCTTCTTCACCAACAATACAGGTGCACCCCAGGGAGATACACTGGGATGAATGAAACCCTTCTGCAATAGCTCATCCAACTACTTCCTCAACTCTTGTCACGCCCCGCTTCCCAAAAACGTGGAGGCGAAGCGTGAGAAGGTCCGCTCAGACTTGAAGCTACAAAGCCGCAAGTCCGATAAGCGTCAATCACTTTAATCTGCAGGTCCTTGCAATGCGAAACGAAACAAAGATAACAATAACGAAAGAGACAAAAAGAACATCTCAGAATATCCATAATAATAAATCTCAACATCGCAGAAAAGCCACCAGGCTACAAATAAAAGAGTCTAAAAGAGGCCCAGCATGGCCAACAAAAGTACAAAGTACGAAAACAAGGAAAAGGTGCAAGCACCGACATCTAACAGCAACCTAAAGCAAAAGCAAGTAAAATCAGTCTCTAAGACTGGTCTCCGGTGTCCTCGAACTCCTCAACGAACGTAGGCTCGGGCTCAGCGTCAGCAAACACCTCGTCCTCAGCAACTGTCTCTGGCTCAGGGTCTAACATGTGACACCCAAAAGAGCAAGGGGCACATGTCAGCAAGTCTGGAAGACTTGTGCAAGTGAAACTGAAAGGTGGTGAAAGTAAAGCAACCTAGCAGTTCTAGCATGATGCAACGACATGGCAGTTTAAAGTAATGAGTGCAACAAGTAGGGTAAAGTAAAGTAAAGTACGAGCATGGCATGACATTCACAAGACAAGTACAAGACAAGAAAAGTAAGCACCTCGTGCACAGAGATTCCGTCTTTTGGCTAGAGTGGCTGCGCGGGCCAACTCCTAAGCTCAAGCGAACGTTTATCCCTACCCCTCCACGTGTGTCGAGCCAGGGCCTTACCCCCGAACGGTAATGCTCGCTTCTGGACCACGAGCCAGGAAGTGTGTAAACAAGTATGGCGTAGGGGTGCACCTAGCCCGGGACAAGCAAGTACAAGTATGTAGCGTGTGCTACGAATGCAACATTCAATGCATGGATGACATGACATGGCAGTTAAAGTAAGGCGTACAGGTAAGGAAAGTAAACGTGACAGTTTAGCATGCATGAACAACAATTTTAAGGGGTTGGATCTAGCTTCGTTGTCAAGCTAGATCATTTAGGTGACGGATCTAGTTTCGTTGTCAAACTAGATCAAGTAGGCGTCTAGCCAGCTATCATTTCACTGACTAGTCTCTTTTACGCTAAAAGCAAGTAAGTGGCCTAAAAACATGGCCCTACACAAGAGTTGGCAAGTTTCACTTGCCTGCAACTATCACGTCAAGAAAACACCGTCCAACGAGTCCAAAGTCACGATTCCTACGTGCACAAGTCCACCGGCCTACATCCGTTTTATTAATCTTGATTAGTGGATTCTAAAACATTTAAAATACTTTAAAATACTGATTTTTAGTCTTGATTAGCATGCAATTGGGTTGGGGGTCCTAGGGGTGCAAAACGTTACCTCAACACGACGCGAAAGCTACACCGGCGTCGGGTAGCGACGCCGGGGGTTGGAATAATAGAACGCGCTCCAAGTCCTGATTCCAATATATATTCCTTGCTGGAAAATTCAGAGCTTCGACCGGGGCGACAGTTCCAGATTCCAAAGCTAGCACGTGCGACGACGGGCTACGACGTGCGACGACGTCGTACGCGACGGATCCTCGAAGAGCAAGCACCTAGGTGGGGCCCACAGTACTCCTAGGGGCCTTTGGGGGTCCCACAATAACTCTGGAGAACTTGGGGGGACCACGGTGGCAAGCGGTGCGACGGATGCGGGGTTGCGACGAGTGACTCTCGGTCGTACCCCTCCAATGCGGGAGAATTCCTCGGTCGCTGCGAGAGAACGGGGCTGTGCAGCAGCGGGGGTCGGTCACAGCGGCGGGTGCGGGCGTTTCCTTCGGTCAGACCGATAGGGACCGTCGGTCGTGCGCTTGGGATGCGGGGTTGCAGCGTTGCAACGTTGCAACGTTCGGGCGCTCGGTCACAGCGGCCGCTTCCTTCGGTCGGGCACGGAGCGGAGCGGGGCGACAGAGCGGGCGACAAGCGGGGGTCGGTGCGGAGCGGGGCGACCGGTCAGAGCGGGCCAAGCGATCGGTCAGGTCGATGGAACGGAGCGGGGGTGCTGCAGCGTGCGGAGCGGCTTGGGTGCGGGCGGGGGCTTCGGTCGGAGCGGGCGAACGGGGCGATTTTCCTCGGTCGTGCGGGGGCTGAACGTCGCAACGTTGCGACGATTCGTCGCAACGTCCAAAATGACTTTGGAAGAGGCTAGGGCTAATTTCTTTGGAAAAATAGGACTTGCTAGGGGTTGCTTATATAGTGTAGGTGGGTTGACTTGGTCTAGGGCTAAATCTAATAGGATTAGAATTCAAAAAGATTTGAAATTTGAATTTAAACTTCTCCAACCCAATCTAGGATTTGACCAGGTCCAAATGAGCTGGAAATTGGCTCAAAAATTCTTTAAAACGTTTTAAACTCAAATAAATTTTATTTGGCCGAAATTAATTTAAAAATAAATTATTAAAAATAATATAAAACTTGTAAAAATTATAAAAGTGGTCAAATAAACTCCAAAAATTATAAAATAAATATCGTTGTGATCGTGGCGACGAATGTGAGCTAACTAAGAAGACGGATCTCAAATTCGACGTCGGACGACGAAACTAAAAATAGAAACGTCTCCCGTCAAAGTGAAAATCGTCACGTCTCATCGAGTGAGTTTAAATTGTGGGAAAACGACTCGAGAAGTGTCGTTCCAGGATAGTGCCACTATTTAATACTCTCAGAGACGTTCGCAACGGCATATCACACAAAAGTGTTCGCAAACAACCAAAGTCTAAAACAAACACGTGCACGGCCAAAAGCACGTGCACGAAAAGCGTACGACGAAAAGTGGTCGTTACATCCTCCCCACCTTAGAATAAAGTCCGTCCTCGGACTTTCTAATATAGCTAGTCGCTCTAGTAACTACCCCAATCAAGTCACTTTATAATTCAAACCAAGTATAGTCATTACAAGTGCTCATATATGCACTAGGTAGTCAAACATTATTACTACCAACACTTATATATATACATTCACGTACGTATACACTTATACCTATTATAGTCCGTCAACTTCATACATGTATTTCAATCAGGTATATAAACATACATCCCTTATATAACTGCTACTCACAAACAGTAGTTCAGATACTTATATAGGATAGTCTCACACTTAGCCAATACAATCATCGCTCTACCTATATGTAGCTACCTATGCACAAGCATCAAGGGTATACTACCCTCTAATATTCATCCATTACCAAGCATCTCAACACATATAGTCACACCATACCATTATTAAATCAAGTTCACTATATCTAATATACATTCACCACTACTATAATTTCACAATATATAGTCATTCAAATACACGCAATTAGTTCACCATATATTCACATCACGTACGGTCCTATAACTATATTTACGACACGCCACATAGACCATAGTCATCCATACCTATAACTAAGCACATACTTACTCGTGCATGGTGCACTCCCATACACGCTAACATTTCATTTTCATACGCCAATCATACCATTATATAACTAGCACACCTACACACCTAGTTTTAGCTAGTACTCATACGTTCACACAACAAGTCCTTAGTAAATAACTATACCGCAAGACCAACACCTATAACTATATACTGGTGTAGCGACCCACAATCATGTGCGTAGCACAACCAGGCACAAACACTCCTATCACTATACATACATCAAGCATTGCTATATTCAAACTACAACATACATTCAATATACTTAGAGTATACTCACTCAAGCTTGAGTGAGACTCAATACACATATCAGAATATTCCATATACGTAGCACGACATTCATACTTATACCATATCACTCCAATATTTATACGTCTACCAATACAACCATATACATACCATAAGTCATTCACCTAATATCTAGTCAGGTAATATTCACATGGTTAAATCAATCTATATACCATAATAATAATACAGACATCAGCACACGTATAACTATAATACACTCCCTAATACATACGCATTCATCGTATAGTCACACACATGTAACATATATTCACACCATAGCCTACTACCTATAATTAGTATACTAACACATCCACACATACATAATTAAGATGTGCAATGGTCGTGTATACCTCACGGTATGCACGCATGCGACATCCCGCGAAAGCAAACAATACCAATCAAAATTATAACCCTACTACCTATATATATATCACCTATATACTCATGCAACGAAACATAACTACTTACATATAAGCACATATATACCTACCTACGAGCACATACTCATACGTAATAATATATGGGTCATTCAATAGGCCTACTTACTTAACTATACATACACTTATTATTATCACACCTAGCACACACATAGCTTTACCAATCATTTTATTTCAACCATTATAAGTATCTCTTACTACATACACAACTTAGATATTCCAACGCTAATTCAAATATACACAAGCATCCCTAGTATAGTATATCTAACCACTCACAAGTCTATACATTCTAGCACACAAACAACTTCATAATATCACGAATAACTCCAAGTACATATATATATCACACAATAGGCAAGCATCAATATACTATGGGGGTACACTCATTCAAGCCCACGTACACAACTTAGGTACGTGCACAACGACACCTCACAAGGGTCCAAGGGTCTACTAACAACTAAGGGTTGACACAGCCATTGACGGTCCCTAAGGCCTAAGCAATAAAGAGAGATCGAGGGCGAGACGAGGGAAGGATCGACAAGCACGAGTTCAGATAGGACGAATACGAGGAGACGGCTTGGTTGGACGAAACATTGACTCAAAGGTGAGGTTTAGGTTGAGGGAAAAAGGAGATGTAGTGATGCTTGAATAGAGTACAGAAAAGCAACTAGGATAAATAGCATAAGCTAAAATACGCAAAATTGAAAACGGTTGTACTTTAAAATCCTCATCTGAGAAGAAATGTTTGGGAATCGATAAAACGAGTTGTTCAAAATAAGTTTGAGTTGAATATTCATAATAAGAGAAAATGTTTTATTAGCTTATCAAAAATCATTAAGAAAAAGAAGTAAAATCATTTACACGAATATTAAGGACATGGTTTAGAAAATTTTAAACGTCAGTAATTTAATATAATGTTGTCAAAAAAGTTTTTGAAAGTTAAAGAATGAAATCAAATAACGGAAGAATTTAAACTCATGTTAAATGCTTACAAAACTTTTAGGCTATGGAAAGTTGAAAATAATCAATTTGAAACTACTTTTAGAGAACCAGAGTTTGCCAAAAATGAGAAACTGATTTTCACAAGGTTCTTAATATACGAGCACAATAAGTCTGGTACGGGTATAAAAATAATTGAAAGTATGTATGGTGCACGGAAAAATAATAATAATGACTTAGTGTAAGAATTTTCAAGATCGAATCGCAAATCCTTAAAATCAAATCAGGGAGGGTCTAAAGCAGGAAGAGGTTATGAAAATAGTAGTTTTGCAAAAATTTGGAATAGTGAGTACGACGAGTAAAAATCAACTTGCTGAAATCTGAAATTCCATGTGACATGAAAAGTATATTAAAAGTAAACACGAAGTATTATTCAAATGGCATAAATAAGAGGGAAAATTATAAATCGAACTGAGCAAAATAAAAGTACGGTTCAGAATAAAATTTAATATATGAAAAGACGACATGAGTACGAAAACATAGGCTGGGAAAATATTGTCAGCTAGAGTTCAAAATTCCGACAAACGTTTTAAAAATTTAAATCAATGAAGAAGTATGAAGTATAAGTATATTAAAATTTTGAACAAATTTAAACATAGTGAAAGAGGAAATCGAAAGATACTTTTGGAAGATTCAAGATTGTAACGGAAAGGTTTGAAAATTGACGACGATCGTCATGGGGCGATCTCGTGATTCGAGGCAAGGAAATTGGTCAGGTGATCAAAACATTCGTATGCCTAGGATATGACTCAGGAGAGGCTACGGGAAACTCCTACGGTCGACCAACTAAAGATTAAAACTAAGCGCTAAGACTTCTAAAGGTTAGACGGTAAAGAAATGCGTTCAGCTTGGTCCGAAATCGATGACCCCAAGCGAACGACAAAAGGAAATTCTAGAAGTCTAATATGGTCAGAGGTAGACAAGGACCACTAAGGTAACTCCTACGACGATCAAGTCAATTGCTAGAAGGGAGTCTAACTAACAATCAGGGGCCTCTAACTATCAAGCACAGACGTTTAACTAAGTCTTCTAATCACCTAGTGTCCTAAAAACGACTAGACTCAGGGCTTCTGACTCGGATGTTGCAATTTATTTAATGGACATTCTGTTATTATCGTTGTTTCGTTAATTCGCAATTGCAAGACTGGACCTGCATGGGCCACCAACAAAACCTGTCACGCCCCGCTTCCCAAAAACGTGGAGGCGAAGCGTGAGAAGGTCCGCTCAGACTTGAAGCTACAAAGCCGCAAGTCCGATAAGCGTCAATCACTTTAATCTGCAGGTCCTTGCAATGCGAAACGAAACAAAGATAACAATAACGAAAGAGACAAAAAGAACATCTCAGAATATCCATAATAATAAATCTCAACATCGCAGAAAAGCCACCAGGCTACAAATAAAAGAGTCTAAAAGAGGCCCAGCATGGCCAACAAAAGTACAAAGTACGAAAACAAGGAAAAGGTGCAAGCACCGACATCTAACAGCAACCTAAAGCAAAAGCAAGTAAAATCAGTCTCTAAGACTGGTCTCCGGTGTCCTCGAACTCCTCAACGAACGTAGGCTCGGGCTCAGCGTCAGCAAACACCTCGTCCTCAGCAACTGTCTCTGGCTCAGGGTCTAACATGTGACACCCAAAAGAGCAAGGGGCACATGTCAGCAAGTCTGGAAGACTTGTGCAAGTGAAACTGAAAGGTGGTGAAAGTAAAGCAACCTAGCAGTTCTAGCATGATGCAACGACATGGCAGTTTAAAGTAATGAGTGCAACAAGTAGGGTAAAGTAAAGTAAAGTACGAGCATGGCATGACATTCACAAGACAAGTACAAGACAAGAAAAGTAAGCACCTCGTGCACAGAGATTCCGTCTTTTGGCTAGAGTGGCTGCGCGGGCCAACTCCTAAGCTCAAGCGAACGTTTATCCCTACCCCTCCACGTGTGTCGAGCCAGGGCCTTACCCCCGAACGGTAATGCTCGCTTCTGGACCACGAGCCAGGAAGTGTGTAAACAAGTATGGCGTAGGGGTGCACCTAGCCCGGGACAAGCAAGTACAAGTATGTAGCGTGTGCTACGAATGCAACATTCAATGCATGGATGACATGACATGGCAGTTAAAGTAAGGCGTACAGGTAAGGAAAGTAAACGTGACAGTTTAGCATGCATGAACAACAATTTTAAGGGGTTGGATCTAGCTTCGTTGTCAAGCTAGATCATTTAGGTGACGGATCTAGTTTCGTTGTCAAACTAGATCAAGTAGGCGTCTAGCCAGCTATCATTTCACTGACTAGTCTCTTTTACGCTAAAAGCAAGTAAGTGGCCTAAAAACATGGCCCTACACAAGAGTTGGCAAGTTTCACTTGCCTGCAACTATCACGTCAAGAAAACACCGTCCAACGAGTCCAAAGTCACGATTCCTACGTGCACAAGTCCACCGGCCTACATCCGTTTTATTAATCTTGATTAGTGGATTCTAAAACATTTAAAATACTTTAAAATACTGATTTTTAGTCTTGATTAGCATGCAATTGGGTTGGGGGTCCTAGGGGTGCAAAACGTTACCTCAACACGACGCGAAAGCTACACCGGCGTCGGGTAGCGACGCCGGGGGTTGGAATAATAGAACGCGCTCCAAGTCCTGATTCCAATATATATTCCTTGCTGGAAAATTCAGAGCTTCGACCGGGGCGACAGTTCCAGATTCCAAAGCTAGCACGTGCGACGACGGGCTACGACGTGCGACGACGTCGTACGCGACGGATCCTCGAAGAGCAAGCACCTAGGTGGGGCCCACAGTACTCCTAGGGGCCTTTGGGGGTCCCACAATAACTCTGGAGAACTTGGGGGGACCACGGTGGCAAGCGGTGCGACGGATGCGGGGTTGCGACGAGTGACTCTCGGTCGTACCCCTCCAATGCGGGAGAATTCCTCGGTCGCTGCGAGAGAACGGGGCTGTGCAGCAGCGGGGGTCGGTCACAGCGGCGGGTGCGGGCGTTTCCTTCGGTCAGACCGATAGGGACCGTCGGTCGTGCGCTTGGGATGCGGGGTTGCAGCGTTGCAACGTTGCAACGTTCGGGCGCTCGGTCACAGCGGCCGCTTCCTTCGGTCGGGCACGGAGCGGAGCGGGGCGACAGAGCGGGCGACAAGCGGGGGTCGGTGCGGAGCGGGGCGACCGGTCAGAGCGGGCCAAGCGATCGGTCAGGTCGATGGAACGGAGCGGGGGTGCTGCAGCGTGCGGAGCGGCTTGGGTGCGGGCGGGGGCTTCGGTCGGAGCGGGCGAACGGGGCGATTTTCCTCGGTCGTGCGGGGGCTGAACGTCGCAACGTTGCGACGATTCGTCGCAACGTCCAAAATGACTTTGGAAGAGGCTAGGGCTAATTTCTTTGGAAAAATAGGACTTGCTAGGGGTTGCTTATATAGTGTAGGTGGGTTGACTTGGTCTAGGGCTAAATCTAATAGGATTAGAATTCAAAAAGATTTGAAATTTGAATTTAAACTTCTCCAACCCAATCTAGGATTTGACCAGGTCCAAATGAGCTGGAAATTGGCTCAAAAATTCTTTAAAACGTTTTAAACTCAAATAAATTTTATTTGGCCGAAATTAATTTAAAAATAAATTATTAAAAATAATATAAAACTTGTAAAAATTATAAAAGTGGTCAAATAAACTCCAAAAATTATAAAATAAATATCGTTGTGATCGTGGCGACGAATGTGAGCTAACTAAGAAGACGGATCTCAAATTCGACGTCGGACGACGAAACTAAAAATAGAAACGTCTCCCGTCAAAGTGAAAATCGTCACGTCTCATCGAGTGAGTTTAAATTGTGGGAAAACGACTCGAGAAGTGTCGTTCCAGGATAGTGCCACTATTTAATACTCTCAGAGACGTTCGCAACGGCATATCACACAAAAGTGTTCGCAAACAACCAAAGTCTAAAACAAACACGTGCACGGCCAAAAGCACGTGCACGAAAAGCGTACGACGAAAAGTGGTCGTTACAACTCTTCCAGCTCTGCATGAGTCATACGGTACGACGCCTTCGATATCGGTTGAGCTACTGGCATAAGATCAATGTCGAACTCCAACAGTCGATCGGGCGGCAATCCAGAAATGTCTTCAGGGAAGACATCTTCAAAATCTCTTACTACTGTGTGCTTCTTCGGTTGAGCTATCATAGATGTAATAATCGATCCACTTGGCTGGGCCCGGAATTTGACAGGCCCAAGCGAGCATCCTCCACTGATGAACTCAAACACCGGGTGGTTAGGAATTTCGAATACCGCTTTCTTCCTGTGACAGTCGATCTTGGCATAGAAGGCTCCTAATCAATCGATGACGAGATTGAAGTTGGGTAGATCGTGGACAATGAAGTCGGCATATAACTCGTGTTCACTAATCACCAACGGACATGGTCTGTATCCAAATGCAACCTTCACTACACCATTTCCAGTCGTTATATGCCAACACTTGGGAAGAGTGTAAGTGGGAATCGAGTGTTCCACTACAAATTTCCGGGACATGATGCACATAGAGGCCCCAGAATCAAACAAGGTCAAGGCCGGGTGAGATGAAACTAAGATGACACCTAGGATATGATATAACTAAGTTAAGCAGGGTGATCTAACTAAGCAAGCATCAATATATAAACAAGGTAAAGACTAAGTCTAGGTGTTACCTGCGATCACATCATCCTCAGCTTCAACCTCCACAGCTGTCATGGTGTACGCCTGGCGCTTTGGCTGGTTGGCCTACTGAAAAGCTCGATCCTATAAAACCAGAGGCGATCCATGTTGTCCAGGTGCAGGTACTATCTGCTGAGCAAGTCTAGGTACTCCCACAAGTACAGGTTGAGTGTTGTCAGGGCAGTCCCTTGCTGTATAAGAAGGCGATCCACAGACCAAGCACTGGTTCAGCATCTTCCTACAGTCTCTCTTCACATGTCCAAGCTTGACACAGTTGTGGCAAGTCAGCTGAGCTCAGTTGGGGGCAGGTGTAGCTGGACTTTTGAACTGAGTAATCTGTGGATGTCGGAAATTTCCTCTGGGCACAATCCTAGGCGCCTCTGTAGGATGCTTGCTTCCTCCAGCTGGGTGTCCCACTAGAAGTCTCGCCACAATCTCATACTCCCGTGCACAGTCTAAAATATCCTGAAGGTTTGTCTGTCTCGTTGAGGTCATCGAGGCTTGAACTTTGGGATTCAGGCCTTGGCGAAACTGATATGCACAGTTCTTTGGATCTTCGTCCATGTGAGGTGCAAAACGACTGAGCATAGCAAACTCAGCCTCATACTCGTCGACGGTCCTATCTCCTTAGACCAGATTATCAAAGCGTTGCTAGAGTTCTCTTTTGGATGCCTTGGGAAAGTATTTAGCATCGAACCTTTCCTGAAACATGCCCCAATAGAGCGGTCTAACTAAATGTCTCTCTTCCATTTGCCACCAGCTCCTAGCATTGTCTGTCAGCTGGAGCTTCGCTACATCGACCCATCCAACCTGAGGGATTCGAGCAGCACTCAGCTTATCCTCAGTTCCTTGAACCCATTCATCAGCAACTAAAGGCCCTTCTTTCCCTGAGAAGCTCTTAGGTTACAGCTCGTGGAATTTCTTAATCCCAGGTTCAGCTCGAGGTGGTAGTGGTGCAATTGCAGCATGTTACTGACCCTACTGGATTAGCTGTTGCTGGATTTCCAACATTCCTCTCATGACACCCGTGAGCTCATGAATGTCGGGAGTACCACTTCTGTCAGCTCCATCTCTGTTCCGGGTGTTGTATCTTCCTGCCATGCTGAGATAAGTAGCTAGGGTAAATTTTGTGTACAAGTTAAATCTGAACGTTTTGGCTAACGGTGCTAATTCCATTGTTTTAATGTTTTGCAAGTGCACAACCTGCATGGGCCACCACTAAACCTGTAACGCACTGCTTTCCAAAGGCAACGGAAGCAAGAATGTTACTAAGGTCTGCATGAACTAGAGCGATGAAGCCCAAGTTCATTAAGCGTCTGTGACAACAACCGCACAGAATTCTTGCATGCATTTAGCATAATAAGAACATCCATATAATCAAAAGCAACATCCAGAAATGTTCATACACGAAATAAAACGATAAGGCCTCAGCATAGCCAAAAGGAACTACAATAAGGAAAACATACCCTAAACAAAGTACTAAAGAAAATCTAAAGCAAGCGAGACAACACAAGTCTCTAGTCCTCCACAGGGAGCGACTCCGAGTCAACAACAAACTCCTGACTCTCTGGGTCAGGCGTCTTAAATAAGTCCTCCTGGTACTCCGGCTCATGACCTAACATACATTCCAAAAACATGAATGTATGTCGGCAATGTCTGGCAAGTAAAGTAAGACAATCCAAGACGAGGTGTATGAATAGTAACAACTTATGAAGCATTAACTATTTATACAAGATGTCAGCAGCATGGTTATAAACATGGAAATTTTAAAGTAAAGTAAAGTACTTCTATGCATGGCAGCTCTAGAAAATTTAAAGACGGCAACAATGGACACGACATTTCTATAAATGTTATTATCATGGCAATTCTAGTGTTCAACTGAGATAACATTAATGAGTTCAAGTTCGGTGTCATTGTTTTCTAACCACTCCCAGCATTCACGCCATTATGTCATGGCGAGTAGGTCGATTCTTCTCATGTGGGTATAATCGTGATTGACGCCACCCACCACCTAGGTGGTGCTCTTGAAGGGGGCTTCTACACACATGCTTAGCGGCCGCTCAACCCTAATCTTACCTAAAAATGTGCTGGAACACGAGCCAGCCTAACGATTTGCACGAGTTCACGAATTCAAGATTTCGCCTTTGAGGTGCACGAATTCACGAATTCAAGTATTCAAGATGTTCCATAAATGTCCAATCCAACGTCGTGTGTACAAATAAAATGTGGAGCATACGACCACATTAATTTTAGCATTTATCATGAGTTACAACACCCTAAAACAATTTAAACAATGAAATTAAATGGGTTGTTTATTAAACATGCTGCGATCCACTATTTTCGCTATTTACTCTTGAAATATAAACATGCAAAATTTTATGTCAATTTGTCACATTTTAAGTATGGATTGTCATGGTATTTTTTGCGAACGTCATTTCATGGGTTAAATTCTTGTTATTCAGCTTTAAGTGAAAAAGACCATTTAAACATTAAACTTCAAAAATTCATAACAATTCGTATATTTGCCTGTTTTTGATGAACTTGGTATTATTCAGTTCGTCTTGACGAGCACCACACTACAGTATGATCGGTTCTCTGGTTTGATTAAACATACATTCAAGTTATATTTTTTCTGACATGTTAAAGTGTTAAACAACCCTTACGACGTCTAATAATCCAGTTTTTATTAGATTCTCTATCATATAGTGTGAGTTGCAACATAGTAATGGATAGATCTACTAACCGGTGATGCAGAAAAAGGTCGAGACACGGCGAAGGGGGTAGCGATGATGTGTACGTCCTCAAACGATGACACGAGCCTCGGGGATGTGTACGACAGGGTGGCGTAGACCTGGGGGACTATCGGTAGTCTATATCAGGTGTGGAAGGGCACTGTCAGTGGTCTGGGGTTGCAAGCGGGCTGTCAAAGGCTGGGAGATGAGCTGGCAGCGGTTTCGGGGGTCTGCAGCGGAGTTCGATAGGTGGCTTGGCGGTCGGGGCTGAGGAATGGCCTGGCGGTCTAGCTGGAAGGTGGGAGGTAGTTTGGAGAAGGGCTGTCTACAGGCGGTTGTGGGCCAGGGAGAGGGAATGGTCGGACTGGGGAAAATAGAGGTGCGAGCGAGTTTTCAGGCGGACTGTGCTGAGAGGGAAAGTCGATTGGAGAGAGGGTGGTCGCGCAGTGGAGGAGGGAAGGTCTGCAGGCAGTTGCAAGGAGAGCGGGGACTTGCGGCGGGAAGGAGGGCTGTCGGGGGTTTTTGTGGGTGAAGGGGATGTCGGAGAAGGGTTGCGGTCTGTTGTCAGGCGGTGGATGTTGGGAGGATATGGGAGAGAGGTCGGGCTCACAATGGGTTTCAGTGGAGGCTGTTGTGCGGCTGAAAGGGGTATAGGGTAGGGCTCTTAGAGTTTAGCTTAGGTTTTTTGCGCAGGCTAAGTTGCTTGATGCGTGAAAGCCCAGGGGAGTTTTGTAGAGTAGGTTAGAGAGCGAGAGAGAGAGTACGTGGGAAAGATTTTTGGGGAACGTAGAGAGAGATTTTGGGCTGGTAGTTAGGATTAATACGTTAGAATCTTTGAATTAGTCTAAAGTTTTGTTTCAAAACCCAGTTGCGTTCGGAAAGTTTTTTTTAAAAAAAATTATTTTAAAACTATTTCAGATTTTATTAACATTTACAATTTTGAATAAAGATATAGTAAAAAGGTAATAATAATAATAATCAGATTATTGCAATTTTACCCCTGGACATCCAAAAGTTATAAATAAAATACCGGGGCGATCGTGGCGTCAAGGGGATCATGGATACGGGGTCCAATCACGTATTAGGGCTAAGAAGAATAATAATAAAAATCAAATACGAATATACGCTTACGAAACAAAACACTCACTAAAATACGCACGACTGGAAAGCGGTCATTACAATATTAGATCATGCAACAGGTGCCAAAGAACGGGAAACATCACGAAAAAGAACGAAATGCCCCTACAAGGAATCTTGGAGATAGAATTATTTGACTGCTAGGGGATTGATTTTATGAAGCCCTTTCCTTCAAGCAACGGTAACAAGTACATCTTAGTTGCAGTGGATTATGTCTCAAAGTGGGTGGAAGTCGTTGCCACCCCAACGAATGACGCATAGGTGGTCGCCAAATTTTTCAAGCATACGATCTTTTCTCAGTTCGGAGTTCGAAGAACGGTTATAAGTGACGATGGGAGTCACTTCATTGAAAACAAATTCAAAGCATTGCTCAAAAAGTATGGAGTCCATCACAAGGTTGGCCTTGCCTACCATCCCCAAACTAGTGGCCAAGTTGAAGTCTCCAATAGAGAAATCACGAGCATCCTATAGAAAACAGTGAGTGCATTGAGAAGGGATTGGTCTCAAAGATTGAGTGACGCGCTTTGGGCATATCGTACCACTTTCAAGACCCTCATTGGCACGACCCCCTACAGGTTAGTATACAAAAAAGTTAGCCACTTTCCGGTGGAATTGGAGGATAGAACCTATTGGGCGATAAAGAAATTGAATTACGACTACAAAAGCACCATCACACGACGATTCTTGGATATTAATGAGCTCGAAGAAATCTGGCAACATGCTTATAAGAATGCGCTGATATAAAAGGAGAGAACCAAGGTCAACCATGACAAGTAAATCAAGGTGCAACGTTTCGACGTTGGTGACTTAGTGCTTCTCTATAACCCGAGGCTACGGGTTTTCCCCGGGAAGTTGAAATCAAGATGGTCCATCCCCTTCAAGATAACGAGCATATCTCCATGCGGGGTAGTAGAAATCAAGGGGAAGGACGGCTAATTCAAAGTGAACGGCCAATGGTTAAAGCTATACATAGTAGGTGATCTGCTCGAAGGGAGAGAGAGTCACGTTCTCTCCGCATGTTGCACTATTAGTTGAAAATCTTGAGGGAGTCGAGCTTACGACTTTAAACAAGCGCTTATCGGTAGGAAACCCGAACTTTTCTTTCTTTTAGTTTTATTTCTTTCTTTTTAATCTTCTTTTTATTCAAAACCAAAACAAAAATGTTTTCAATTCATTAGAAAATTAGAAAATAAATAATATAAAAAATTTTAATGTGTTCTTCTCTCTACATGTGAGAAATAGAAAGAGCGCGCAAAACGATGGAAAAGAGGATAAGTAACCGAAAGGAGATGATTAATAGAGCCACACTCAGCTTGGGAGCCCAAAGGAAGCTACTCGACCTAGCAGCTACCCTGCTCGGTCGAGCTACAGAAAGCTAAGGGGAAGGGCCAGAAGAGCACTCTGCTTCTAATTGGACTCGACCGAGGAGCTACCCTACTCGGTCGAGCTACAATAGGGATACAAGAAGTGCTGAAAACGTCGCTCTGGAAACCAATTGGACTCGACCGAGTAGCTACCCTGCTCGGTCGAGCTGCAGTAGAAGCAAGAAGAGCTGAAAATCACTACTCTATTTTAATTCAGCTCGACTTAGCTGAGTAAGAAGCACGATTGAATAGATGGGCGCAGCCTAGGGTTCAAAATTTTGTAATTTTTTTAACTTTTGACCTCGATCGAGCAGTATGTGCTGCTTGATCGAGCAGCGATCATTAGAGGGTGTCCCACCAAACTTAAACCGATTCAAATCGGGCTATTAAAACCCAAATCCGGCTCGATCAGCCTAAATCGCCCCCAAATCAAAATCACCCAGCGCCCGAGCTCCCATGCCCTAACTCCCCTAATCCACTCGTTTCGATCATCCGCCGCACTTGCCGTCGTTGCAACCCGAGCGCCGCCTCCGACGCCCCCTCTTCTCTCTCCACCTCATTTCATCCCCTCTCTCTCCATACTCCCCTCTCTACATTTTTCCCCAATTTGAACCCATATTCCTAATTTTTCTATTTTAGAACCACAACCCCAATTTATTCTCTTAATTACCTACTAATATCGTCTTTATTACTCATTGCATGTATGATTGGAGCTTTTAAAAGAGGAGATTGGTTTGGGATATCTTGGGGGAAGATTCGGTTTGAGGCACCATGCGCATTTGCCATTAGCTTTTGCAGCGACTCTTGATATTGGTATACTCTTTTCATTCTTACTTTATATTACTGTATCACATGTTCGCGTCGCTTAGCACCACCCACACGATGCCACCTAGACCTTGGACTAGGAAGCCCCCAACCAATAAGAGGAAGGCCGACGACCCCGGTCCCTCCTCTTCTAGGCCGGCACGCTGCCATCGCCGTTCACCATCACCCACAGAGCACATGGACGTCTCCACGTCCTCGCCACCATCCTCACACTCCACATCCCCCATGTCTTTAACACTAGAGGCCCCATGCACCACTACCACCCCATTCCCACATCCGCTCCTCCACCACCACCTATTCCACCCCAGGGCACTCTGAGGACGTATGGTATCGTCTTCAGAGATGCCGCCCACCGCACGCGCTTCGATATCATTTCCCACCGACCCATCGTCCCCACCCTCTTCGCATCCATCACCACCCTCACGAGCCTAGACATCCTTCAGGGTGTCCAACGCCTCACCAGACCATCGGATGGGACAACTTCCTACGTGCACACACACGCGCACATACACTCGCCTTACCCTGGAGGTGATGAGTTCTATTGTATGGGAGGGTAATGGTATCCGCTTCCGGATGATGGATCATTATGTCGTAGTCACGTATACCATGATCTTCTACTATTTTCACTTCCCTCCCATTCTGACCCAGACCGAGCCGATGTTAAGATTGGCTCGTTTGACGCAAAGGAGTTCTGGCGTCGTATCACTGGTCTCTGCGGCTTTAGACCTAGTAGGGCGAATTCATCTTCCATCATTCACCCATGCCTTCGATTTGCCCAGTGCCACCTCCCCACCACCATTTTCTATGGACCAGAGGTCGGGACCATCTCCACACCTGAGCTTGCACAAATTATGGGGATGACCTGCTCCACTTGCGGGTGGCCCGACGGCAGACTCCGCCCCTTCCTACTCTCTGACGCAGCCCACTGGCTGTGTCATCGCCTACTTATCACTGCCTCCGACACGACAGATATCTGTTGCAGTGGTTTCTGTACCATTTTTGCTTCCATCTTCGGCATCGAGCTTCATGTCGATTTACTGGCTTCACTCGGGCCTACCCAACTTGACTTAGATGTGCTTGCTCGCATGCACATCATTAGGCCACACAGTGAGCGCCACTGGATCTATCTTTTGGACACTTGTCGAGAGCCCCACCTGTGTCTCCCCCGCCCAGATCTCATGCAGGTTGAGTCGGTCATGCTAGACTGTGTCATCCCTGGCAATTTTCCCCATCCCACACTTCCATGTCCTCGAGCCTCCCGACCTGCCATCAGATCAGCCTACCGCCGCTGAGGGTAATAGTGACTGGGAGCTTAGCTCGCCTGAGGCTGAGCCTGCTAGCACTACCACTACCACTTCCAGGGCTGTCCATCCTCTTTCCCTGATGCCACCCCCACACTTTCCTCCGTGTCCGGGTCTTAGGGCACGTCTGTTCCTTCTGCTCCTAAGTCTACCGCCTCACCCATTTTGGAGCCTATCCCTACCTGTTCTATCCCCACCCTTTCAGTGGCTGCCAGCACACTTCCTGCAGCATAGACCCCATCCCTTCCGATCATACCACTCCGGCGTCCACATCTACTCTTTCTGGAAACACTGCAGTTTTCACTGAGAGCGTTGTCGTGTATGTCACCACTTCTGTTGCCACAACGAATCCATTTCTGATGTCCTTGCTTCTATCTCTACAGCTGATCTCGGATCTATTCCGTTCTCATCTTCAGTCGAGATCCCTACCAGACCGCCCTCTCCTGAATTTGTTGTCAGACCTCGTGCAGTACATTTACGAGGCCATGCTGAGAGAGTAGTTTCTAGCAGTACATGTCCACCACCCAACTCCCGGCATACTGCCGCATGCCTGACTGCGGTGGAGACCGAGGTCGCTGGCTTGAGGCGTGACTTTGTCAGCCTCACCCGCACGGTCACCACCCACCACGAGTCAGTGATCTGGGATATTAGGGA
>CM061142.1:464963739-464982739 GCA_030789695.1 Scilla litardierei
GATGAAAGAATAAGGGTTTGAGGTGGAAGGGGGCTCAATGGGGGAGAAACTAGGGTTTTAGGTCAGGAGGAAGAAGAAGAAAACGTTTGGAGGGTATTTATAGAGATTGGTGGCAGCAAGGGCAAAACTAGGGTTTCCTGCACTGCTTAGTCGGTCAAAGAACAACTGTTGACCGACTAGTTTGAGAACTAGTCGGTCGGTTGACCAACGCAGACCGACTAAGTGTAAACAGTAACTCGGCTGTACAGAAGAACTAAGAATTAGTCGGTCTGAGTACAAAACTTAACCGACTAGTTTAACAACTAGTCGGTCGAAAGATGAACTTAGACCGACTAAGAAGAAACAGTAACTAGTATCAAAAATAGTTGATGAGTTAGTCGGTTGAAGAAGCATTGCCAACCGACTAGTTTGCAACCTAGTCGGTCAACCAACATTCTTAGACCGACTAACGACAAACAGTAACTCCAGGGAAATTTAGAAAGCCAACTAGTCGGTTCAAGAAGGCTTGCCGACCGACTGGATCGTCATCTAGTCGGTCGGTGCCCCTTCTTACACCGGCTAACGTGCACCAAAAGTTCCGATATGGAGTGCGGAGCTCCGGGATCGATTCCTAAGACTCCTAGGCTTGATCTAACAGTAAGATATGACCGATACGAAGCCCGTCACGAATGACTTACTCCAAAATCGACGATCAACGGAAGAAGCTAAGAAAATACGACGAAACGATCGAAAATGAAAGCTACGTGGACGAAAACCACACTCGAGGAGAAAATCCACCAAAACATATAATATAATATAATAAATCCGGATACATGAAACCAGTCGTTACACCCTCTTGCTGTGCGCACGCTCAACCCAACCCCAAACCCTAAGTATGACAAGACAAGACAAGCACGACAAGGGATCACTCGCTCTAGCTTGGCGAGTGCCCTATTGCCCTCTGGGCTGTGTATCACGACAAGGGATAACCCACTCACTGGTGAGTGCCCTATTACCCGTAGGCTGTGCAAGACGGGACGGGACATGACAAGATGGAAAGGGTTATTCTAGGGTGTCCACACACATGCACACACATGATAGCCTAACGATGTCAAAAGTTGTTGTTGTCAGGCTCAGACTTCGTCGTCAAGTCTGAGCCGTCAGGGGTCATCCCGGACGCTATCATTTTACGTCGGGTCCTATTTGTTCACAGTTATCAGTTCTAACCAACTAAGGCCTAAGCACGGCCGAAAGTGCAAGTGGGATACACTTGCCTGCGGTGGCGAGTATGTCGTCCGCCCGGGGCGTCTCGTCCAAGCATCGCGTCCGCGGTCGTCCGTCTGAAACAGTGTCACAGCGACGGTGTCAGGTCGTGATTTCCATCAAGCCTATTAGGGTTCATTTCTAGGTTAAACGGGGCTACCCTAATAGTTCAGGGTCAAGTTGAAAGTTCAGCCTAATCGATGAGTCTATCCTATATGCACAGTTCAAATGTCTGGTCGTCGAATCTACTGTTTCACAACGTTTTAAGGGTGCAGAAAATAAATTTAGTTACAGTTGTCCGATTTTAGTTAGGTTTTCAGTTCTGCTATGGTGTGGGTTGTGCTACGATTTAGGGGACTAACCTTTTGACGGTCACGCGTGATTCGGCGTCGGATCTGACGGCAACAACGAAACATGTCGCCCCCGTTTCCAGAATGTCTGATCGATGCAATTTTGAGTGTCCAGCCGATAGGAACGAGATCTAGTTATTGTTTATTCTTGTATGCGCTTGATTTCTCTCGTGGGTGCCTCTCCGTGACGTTGGCCTGCAAACGAGTGGCGGGGTCCGACTGTGGTCGAGGAGCGATCGGGGCTGAGCGCAGGCGAGGGTGGCTGAGGGAGGCGTGGAATTATCTGCGTAAATGGATTGTAACATCAATTCGAAACATTAAGCTTAACTAATATATATATATATTATTAACTGAATCTAATATCTTATCTAGTGAACTATTATCAAAACTAAATTTTACTCATGCGGTATAATACTAACAGTGTGACATTAGTATAATTATAACATTATAACATCATATTATAACATTATTTATGAATACCAATAGTACTCATAATGTTACTCTGTTCTTCTTAACTGAACACTGGGTGATGGGGCACTGGGCGATGGCGCTCAGCGGTAGGCGAGAGGGAGCAATTACGGGAGGAAGAGGCGAGAGTGAGCAATTACGGTAAATGGTTAGAAATAGATTTTGTAGTCTAGAAAAAGTATAAATTGAATTATCAAAATGTTAACAAGGTTTTAAAACTGAAAATATGAAAGATACCGATTTGAAAATAAATACGAGGTAGTAACAACGAAAATTTACGACCAAGAGGGTTTCAAAGAATTTAAGCTGAGCGGAGGACTTAATAAGGAATTTCGAAAATACTTTTAGAGGAAGCAGACTTGGCATAGGAAAAGACTCGATGGATCAACGATACTCGTCAGGAACGATTACGTGAATCGGGAGAAAGGAAAAGATCGCATGATGGATACACTTAGGATATGATTTACGAAGCTACGATGGAATTCTTCGGTCGATCACACGAAAGGGTAAAGATCATGTAAACGCTAGAAGTCATGGATTCTAATTTATCGGGCTGTCTAAAGATCAGGGCAAGCTCAAAACTAAAACTTCCTAGTGAACTAGACTGTAATTAGGATCTAAGGGAAGGTTCCTAAGAGAATCAATGTTACGTTCTGCTGGGTCCGAAGTCGATGGAGCTGGGCGAGCGACTAAACTAAAAGAAGGACTCTAGAAATCTAATTTGGTCAGAGCTATGGAGGGAGAGGCTGCTAAGATATCCTAAGACGGGTACGGCTAAATCTTAACTAAGGTGTCTGACTATCCACTGGGACGTCTACCTAAGTCTTCCTACCATCTAAGACTGGGTAAACCTAATTTAGACATGTACATGGACATTAAATGAATGTGATACTCTTATTGTTTCAAACTTTTGCAGGACCTCCATGGGCCACCACTAAAACCTGTCACACCCCACTTCCTAAAAATTACGGAGGCGAAGCGTGACAAGGCCCGCTTAGGCCGGAGCTGAGAAGCTCGGACCCAATAAGAGTCTGTAGGGGTACCATTTTAAATGTTTTCAGGTTCTTGCATTTATAAAGTTTGAAACAGCAAAAGTACAGAAAGAAAGTTGCATTCATTAACAACAAGAGTTTAATATCCAACGAGTGCAAAAATCTGAAAAAAAAGTGGGAAGCCTAAGCATGGCAACAACTATCGAAAAAGCAACTACAGTAGTAACCTCTGAAAAGTGACGACTGAAAGGTCCTCAAGGTCTGGTCCTCGTCAGGCACGTACTCTGGGTCGACGTCCTCGGTAAGTCTGCCTCGTCCACGAACTCTGGCTGGACATCTGACGTACAGTACCCAAGAGAAAAAGGAACTGTACGTCAGAGAAAGTCTACAAGAAGGGTTAGACTTTACCGCAAGTGTACCGAACTATTAAACAATAGTTTACTGGTTGATTAGCATGCGGGGGTTGTAACAGACAGTTTACTGGTTGATTATCATGCTGAGGTTATAACTGAATAACACAAAAGAAGTAGACGTAGCAGGAAAGTAAAGCGTAGTAGTAGTCGTAGCATGTGCTACCAACCACGGGAGTAACCTAACAGGTGTCAAGATAAGTCGGGACATGACGGGACAAGACAAGACAAGACAAGACAAGTGAGACACGAAAGGGTTCACGCCTTACGGTTCGAGGGGGATCAGACCCTCTTGCCGTGCGCCCGCTCAACCCAACCTCAAACCCCAAGTATGACAAGACAAGACAAGCACGACAAGGGATCACTCGCTCTAGCTTGGCGAGTGCCCTATTACCCTTTGG
This sequence comes from Scilla litardierei, assembly GCA_030789695.1. Lineage (NCBI taxonomy): Eukaryota > Viridiplantae > Streptophyta > Magnoliopsida > Asparagales > Asparagaceae > Scilla > Scilla litardierei. The sequence goes on from CM061142.1 coordinate 464,967,603, forward strand.
GCTGTGTATCACGACAAGGGATCACCCACTCACTGGTGAGTGCCCTATTGCCCGCAGGCTGTGCAAGACGGGACGGGACGTGACAAGACGGGAATGGTTATTCTAGGGTATCCACACACACGCACACACATGATAGCCCTACGATGTCAAAAGTTGTTGTTGTCAGGCTCAGACTTCGTCGTCAAGTCTGAGCCGTCAGGGGTCGTCCTGGACGCTATCATTTCACGTCCGGTTCTATTTGTTCACAGTTATCAATTCTAATCAACTAAGGCCTAAGCACGGCCGAAAGTGCAAGTGGGATACACTTACCTGCGATGTCGAGTGTGTCGTCCTCCCGGGGCGTCTCGTCCAAGCGTCGCGTCCGCGGTCGTCCGTCTGAAACAGTGTCACAGCGACGTTGTCAGGTCGCGATTTCCATCAAGCCTATTAGGGTTCATTTCTAGGTTAAACGGGGCTACCCTAATAGTTCAGGGTCAAGTTGAAAGTTCAGCCTAATCGACGAGTCTATCCTATATGCACAGTTCAAATGTCCGGTCGTCGAATCTACTGTTTCACAACGTTTTAAGGGTGCAGAAAAAAAATTTAGTTACAGTTGTCCGATTTTAGTTAGGTTTTCAGTTCTGCTATGGTGTGGGTTGTGCTACGAGTTAGGGGATTAACCTTTTGACGGTCACGCGTGATTCGGCGTCGGATCTGAAGGCAACAACGAAATGTGTCGCCCCCTTTCTAGAATGTCTGATCGATGCAATTTTGAGTGTCCAGCCGATAGCAACGAGTTCTAGTTATTGTTTATTCTTGTATGCGTTTGATTGCTCTCGTGTGTGCCTCTCCGTGACGTTGGCCTGCAAACGAGTGGAGGGGTCCGACTGTGGTCGAGGAGCGATCGGGGCTGAGCACAGGCGAGGGTGGCTGAGGGAGGCGTGCAATTATCTGCGTAAATGGATTGTAACATCAATTCGAAACATTAAGCTTAACTAATTTATATTATTATTAACTGAATCTAATATCTTATCTAGCGAACTATTATCAAAACTAAATTTTACTCATGCGGTATAATACTAACAGTGTGACATTAGTATAATTATAACATTATAACATCATATTATAACATTATTTATGAATACCAATAGTACTCATAATGTTACTCTATTCTTCTTAACTGAACACTGGGCGATGGGGCACTGGGCAATGGTGCTCAGCGGTAGGCGAGAGGGAGCAATTACGGGAGGAAGAGGCTGATCGGCCTTGGACGATCACCGGTACCGCGTGTTGGAGCGGTCGAGAGGTGCTTCGGCGGGGTCTCGGTCGGAGAGAGGGTCGACGGTGGCACTGTGAGGCGGATGGCGCGCGCTCGGGGTCACGACGACAGCGCGGAGGCCGTGAAGCGAGGAGAGCGGGGGCACAGATGGCACAGCGGCGGCGCAGCGGGCTGTGAGGGGCGGAGAGCGGCGATCGAGGATCGCCGGAGTTACGGGCGGTGTCGTTTGGTGCCGGCGGTCACGTGCTGTCGGGGGTGCCGGCGTCGGAGGGTTCTGGGAACGGGGGATCGGGGGTTTGGGGCGATCGGGCTCGGTGATCGACGGTCGGGGAACCCGAGGGTCGGAGCGCAGGAAAGCGGCCGTCGGGGCCGCGGGGGTTTGGTCGGTCGCGAGGGGGCGCCGGTGAGAGGCGCGGCGATGGGATCTCGCCGTGAGGGAGATCGGAGAGAGGGAGGGGGAAAATTTTGGGGATTTGTTTTAGGGGGAGGCCGGCGGCTGAGTACTTTTAAGGTTATGGTAGAGTTAGGGTTAGGGTTAAGGATTAATATTATATAATGATAAGGGTTTGCTAAGAAGACCTATATTATGGGTTAAATGGGAGTGGGGTATAGGGATGGAGGGTGTACGGGTTGGGGTAAGCCTAGGGGAGATTAGCGAAACAGATTATGGAAGATTTTAAAACGATTTAAATGAAAGTTTTAGCCAGATTTGGCTAACAATTTCGAAATTTGAATCTGATTGGGGAAAATAAATCGACGGTCGAGGTTAATCCGGGTGATAACTCGCAATCCGGGCGTCAGAAAAATAATCCGAAAATACCGGGGCGATCATGGAGACGAGACGCACAGATCTACAGAGCCCGATCGTGCGTAACGCCTACCAAGAATTTACGTAAAATTGGAAACGGTATTTTGAGTCAAATGACTAAAACGCCCCTATCATTCAAAATCGTTTTGCGAGAAAACGAGCCGTGAAAAGACGTTCCCAAAATTACTATAAAATTCAACGCCCCAAAACGATCGCAACGGCATATCGCATCGCTCATGCCGGAGCTTAGAAAAACCAAATAAAATACGTGCATTATAAGGCACGTGCACTTAGAAAAAATCATAAGGTCGGAAAGTGACCGTTACAATTTGGCACGGTCAGCGGACGTCGGTTGAGCTCTCCGGGTTGTCTTTTGGAAGAATCGGCTACAGATGAACCGATTGGGTGAGATGTCATCCGATCGGTTGGAATTCAGTTCCAAATGGCCAAGAGCTCTATTGGTTTGAACCGGTCGGTTGATTTTCACTTCGCTTCAGCTTCCGTCCGGGTCGGACACGCGTACATCACCCGATCGGTTGGCTGGGTCCAACCGATCGGGTGAGGGCTGAAAAATGGCGATCTTCATAGTTTGACCCCATGGATCACGTGTGACTCCTCCTGTTGCTCCGGGGATTCATGATATCTTTGTTATATGTCCTCTACGCTGGTAATCTCCTGTAAATACATAAAAACATCAAAAAGTGAAAGAAAACTAAAAATCCCATGAAAATGGGCACGAGACGACGGAAAACAACGGAAAAACACAAAGAAGACGTGCATGAATATATAAAATATAAACACACGTCACCACGCACTGCAGGGTTCTGTCCACGCACTACAGGGTTTTGTCCATGCACTACTGGGTTCAGTCCACTCACTGCTGGGTTCAGGTCACGCTACTGCTGCACCATCAAGATAAGACCGCAATATTCAAAGAGGAGTCAAGAGAGAGCGACAACTTGAGTTGCAGACGTGACGAGACATCTACATCTTGACAGACGAGAGCCCCATGCTGATTGACAGAGACGACTACGCCTACACACTGAGATTTTCTACACTCTTTTACTATTATTTGTGTGTAGTAGTAACGATCTTTATTGGGGAAATTTTACCGCTTTTGTATTCTTTTGAGGTCTTGTCTAGTGGGTGCTAGACAAGAGGGACTTGGCTAGTTGGGACTAGTCAAGTGAGAGCTTACACTAGGATTAGTTTTGTTAAGCATTTTGGTGAGTGCAGGTACTGAGAGCCAGGCGAGTGTAGAGTGGGTACTCTTGCTACATGCTGTACTAAGTAACATTTCTAATATAGTATTTGCTTTCGGGGCTGGACGTTGGTTGTGGGTGCGACCGAACCATGGTAAATCTGTTGTGCATCTGTGATTTCTTATTGTTTACCCTGCATGTGATTATAACTGCGTATGATTTCTCGGGGGTTGTGTGAGAATTTTTTTTAAGCCTCTTCGCCACCCTAGGCTTAGATCCTGATACAACAGATATAACGACGAAGCTGAGACACATGGAAGACGCCATGAACTCCCTCTAAGGAGGGTGGAACGACCAAGCGATAGGCCACCTCTCCAACCTGTGATAGTACATCGAAGGGTCCAATATATCTCGGACTAAGCTTGCCTCGCTTCCCAAAGCAGATCACTCCTCGATTCGGGGAGATCTTCAAGAATACATAGTCTCCTGGCTGAAATTACAATGGGCACCGTTTAGCATCTGCCCAATGCTTGTAACTGTCCTGAGCGATCTGAAGCTTTTCCCTGATATTTCGCACAACACTACCGCTTCCACTATCATCTCGGGTCCCAAAAGCTCTATATCACCAATGTCATCCCAACTCAGTGGCGATCAACATTTTCTCCCGTAGAGAGCAGCAAATGACGCCAATCCAATGCTCGCCTAATAACGGTTGTTGTATGAGAACTCCACCAGATGCAGATGATCCTCCCATGAGCCTTTAAAATCCAGCATGCAGGCTCTCAGCATATCCTCCAAGATTTGAATGGTCCGCTCTGATTGGCCGTCCGTCTATGGGTGATACGCAGTGCTGAATTTCAGACTGGTACCCAGGTTGGTCTGCAGACTCTTCCAGAACTGAGACGTGAACCTCATATCTCGATCTGATACAATGCTCATGGGGATTCCATGCAGTCGTACGATCTCCTACACGACATATCTCACATAACAACTTGTACTAAAAGAAATTATAAGGTATGAGTTAGATTATTACCTCCATGTATTTCCTTGCCAGTATCTCCGTGGATTGTCCCACTCGGAATGGTAAGAAGTGCACGGACTTGGCCAATCGATCAATGATGACCCAGAGTGCATCGTTCTGCTTGGTTCTCCGAGGTAGACCAGTCACGAAGACCATCGTGATGTGCTGCCACTTCCACTCCAGAATCGGCAGAGGTTGTAGCAGTCCAGAAGTATGATGATGCTCAGCCTTCACTTGCTGACACACAAGACACTTGGCCACACTCTGTGCCATGCTTCTCTTCATCCTGTGCAACCAGAAATTCCGACAAAGATCCGTGTACATCTTCGTACCACCAGGATGGATGGATTAAGGTGAGCTGTGAGCCTCATTCATCAATTCCTCTCTTATATCCCCTGCATGTACGCAGATCCTACTGCCTTATCTCAGGGATCCATCCTCATGAATAAGGAAATCGGTCCGGAGTCCTGCTTCATCCTGCTCTCTGATCTTCTATAACTTAATATCTCCAGCTTGACCAGTATTGATCCGATCTACAATCGTCGACTGAACCTACATGTTCATCAATGATGAGGTGACTCCGAGTAAAACAGCTTCGACATCCAACTCTTGCAAATCCTGCTGTAACCTCCACTGAGCCGTAAGGATCATCACCTCTAGTAATCGACTCAAGACATCAAGTACGACATTCACCTTCCCCGGATGATACTAAAGGTCAATGTCATAGTCAGCCATCAACTCCAACCATCTACGATGTCTCATATTCAGCTCCTTCTGAGTGAATATGTATTTCAAACTTGTGTGATCAGTGAAAATTTTCACTTTCTCACTCTGTAAGAAATGTCACCAAATATTCAGTGCAAAGATGACAGCAGCTAACTCCAAATCATGGGTCGGATAGTTCTTCTCATGAACCTTCAACTGTCGTGAAGCATATCGACCACTTGATTGTGCTGGTGCAGAACACATCCAAGACCCTTGCCTGATGCGTCACAAAATATCTCGAAGCCTCCACTTCTGTCTGGAATAGCCAAAACCGATGCATTAGTCAGTCTCTCCTTCAGAGTGCTGAAAGCATGCTCACAGGAATCTAACCAACTGAACTTGACGTCCTTCCTCGTCAATCTCGTCATAGGCTCAGCTATCCTCGAAAAATCCTATATGAATCTGCGATAATATCCCACCAATACAAGGAAACTCCTGATTTCAGATGATGACCGAGGTGTAGGCCATTTGCTGACTACTCTGACCTTCTCCGGATCCACTGAAATACCAGCTCCTGATACTACATGCCCAAGGAATGTAACTTTGTCCAGCCAGAATTTGCATTTGCTGTAATTGGCATATAGACTATGACGACGAAATGTTTACAAGACCATCCTCAAATGCTCGGTATGCTCCTCCTTGCTCTTCGAATATACTAAGATGTCATCTATGAAAATCACCACGAACTTATCTAGGAAATAATAGAAGATAAGATTCATGAGATTCATGAACACAGTAGGAGCGTTGGTCACATCGAATAGAATGACCACAAACTCATAATGCCCATACTTAGTTCGAAAAGCTGTCTTTGGAACATCTTCCTTCTTGAATTTCACCTAATGGTATCCGCTGTGCAGATCCAGCTTTGAGAATACTCTCAATCCACCAAGCTGATCGAAGATATCGTCAAAGCAAGGCAACAGATACTTGTTCTTCACTGTGATCTTATTCAGCTCTCGATAGTCAATGCACATTCTCCTCGATCCGTCCTTCTTCTTCACCAACAATACAGGTGCACCCCAGGGAGATACACTGGGATGAATGAAACCCTTCTGCAATAGCTCATCCAACTACTTCCTCAACTCTTCCAGCTCTGCATGAGTCATACGGTACGACGCCTTCGATATCGGTTGAGCTACTGGCATAAGATCAATGTCGAACTCCAACAGTCGATCGGGCGGCAATCCAGAAATGTCTTCAGGGAAGACATCTTCAAAATCTCTTACTACTGTGTGCTTCTTCGGTTGAGCTATCATAGATGCAATAATCGATCCACTTGGCTGGGCCCGGAATTTGACAGGCCCAAGCGAGCATCCTCCACTGATGAACTCAAACACCGGGTGGTTAGGAATTTCGAATACCGCTTTCTTCCTGTGACAGTCGATCGTGGCATAGAAGGCTCCTAATCAATCGATGCCGAGATTGAAGTTGGGTAGATCGTGGACAATGAAGTCGGCATATAACTCGTGTTCACTAATCACCAACGGACATGGTCTGTATCCAAATGCAACCTTCACTACACCATTTCCAGTCGTTATATGCCAACACTTGGGAAGAGTGTAAGTGGGAATCGAGTGTTCCACTACAAATTTCCGGGACATGATGCACATAGAGGCCCCAGAATCAAACAAGGTCAAGGCCGGGTGAGATGAAACTAAGATGACACCTAGGATATGATATAACTAAGTTAAGCAGGGTGATCTAACTAAGCAAGCATCAATATATAAACAAGGTAAAGACTAAGTCTAGGTGTTACCTGCGATCACATCATCCTCAGCTTCAACCTCCACAGCTGTCATGGTGTACGCCTGGCGCTTTGGCTGGTTGGCCTACTGAAAAGCTCGATCCTATAAAACCAGAGGCGATCCATGTTGTCCAGGTGCAGGTACTATCTGCTGAGCAAGTCTAGGTACTCCCACAAGTACAGGTTGAGTGTTGTCAGGGCAGTCCATTGCTGTATAAGAAGGCGATCCACAGACCAAGCACTGGTTCAGCATCTTCCTACAGTCTCTCTTCACATGTCCAAGCTTGACACAGTTGTGGCAAGTCAGCTGAGCTCAGTTGGGGGCAGGTGTAGCTGGACTTTTGAACTGAGTAATCTGTGGCTGTCGGAAATTTCCTCTGGGCACAATCCTAGGCGCCTCTGTAGGATGCTTGCTTCCTCCAGCTGGGTGTCCCATTAGAAGTCTCGCCACAATCTCATACTCTCGTGCACAGTCTAAAATATCCTGAAGGTTTGTCTGTCTCGTTGAGGTCATCGAGGCTTGAACTTTGGGATTCAGGCCTTGGCGAAACTGATATGCACAGTTCTTTGGATCTTCGTCCATGTGAGGTGCAAAACGACTGAGCATAGCAAACTCAGCCTCATACTCGTCGACGGTCCTATCTCCTTGGACCAGATTATCAAAGCGTTGCTAGAGTTCTCTTTTGGATGCCTTGGGAAAGTATTTAGCATCGAACCTTTCCTGAAACATGCCCCAATAGAGCGATCTAACTAAATGTCTCTCTTCCATTTGCCACCAGCTCCTAGCATTGTCTGTCAGCTGGAGCTTCGCTACATCGACCCATCCAACCTGAGGGATTCGAGCAGCACTCAGCTTATCCTCAGTTCCTTGAACCCATTCATCAGCAACTAAAGGCCCTTCTTTCCCTGAGAAGCTCTTAGGTTACAGCTCGTGGAATTTCTTAATCCCAGGTTCAGCTCGAGGTGGTAGTGGTGCAATTGCAGCATGTTACTGACCCTATTGGATTAGCTGTTGCTGGATTTCCAACATTCCTCTCATGACACCCGTGAGCTCATGAATGTCGGGAGTACCACTTCTGTCAGCTCCATCTCTGTTCCGGGTGTTGTATCTTCCTGCCATGCTGAGATAAGTAGCTAGGGTAAATTTTGTGTACAAGTTAAATCTGAACGTTTTGGCTAACGGTGCTAATTCCATTGTTTTAATGTTTTGCAAGTGCACAACCTGCATGGGCCACCACTAAACCTGTAACGCACTGCTTTCCAAAGGCAACGGAAGCAAGAATGTTACTAAGGTCTGCATGAACTAGAGCGATGAAGCCCAAGTTCATTAAGCGTCTGTGACAACAACCGCACAGAATTCTTGCATGCATTTAGCATAATAAGAACATCCATATAATCAAAAGCAACATCCAGAAATGTTCATACACGAAATAAAACGATAAGGCCTCAGCATAGCCAAAAGGAACTACAATAAGGAAAACATACCCTAAACAAAGTACTAAAGAAAATCTAAAGCAAGCGAGACAACACAAGTCTCTAGTCCTCCACAGGGAGCGACTCCGAGTCAACAACAAACTCCTGACTCTCTGGGTCAGGCGTCTTAAATAAGTCCTCCTGGTACTCCGGCTCATGACCTAACATACATTCCAAAAACATGAATGTATGTCGGCAATGTCTGGCAAGTAAAGTAAGACAATCCAAGACGAGGTGTATGAATAGTAACAACTTATGAAGCATTAACTATTTATACAAGATGTCAGCAGCATGGTTATAAACATGGAAATTTTAAAGTAAAGTAAAGTACTTCTATGCATGGCAGCTCTAGAAAATTTAAAGACGGCAACAATGGACACGACATTTCTATAAATGTTATTATCATGGCAATTCTAGTGTTCAACTGAGATAACATTAATGAGTTCAAGTTCTGTGTCATTGTTTTCTAACCACTCCCAGCATTCACGCCATTATGTCATGGCGAGTAGGTCGATTCTTCTCATGTGGGTATAATCGTGATTGACGCCACCCACCACCTAGGTGGTGCTCTTGAAGGGGGCTTCTACACACATGCTTAGCGGCCGCTCAACCCTAATCTTACCTAAAAATGTGCTGGAACACGAGCCAGCCTAACGATTTGCACGAGTTCACGAATTCAAGATTTCGCCTTTGAGGTGCACGAATTCACGAATTCAAGTATTCAAGATGTTCCATAAATGTCCAATCCAACGTCGTGTGTACAAATAAAATATGGAGCATACGACCACATTAATTTTAGCATTTATCATGAGTTACAACACCCTAAAACAATTTAAACAATGAAATTAAATGGGTTGTTTATTAAACATGCTGCGATCCACTATTTTCGCTATTTACTCTTGAAATATAAACATGCAAAATTTTATGTCAATTTGTCACATTTTAAGTATGGATTGTCATGGTATTTTTTGCGAACGTCATTTCATGGGTCAAATTCTTGTTATTCAGCTTTAAGTGAAAAAGACCATTTAAACATTAAACTTCAAAAATTCATAACAATTCGTATATTTGCCTGTTTTTGATGAACTTGGTATTATTCAGTTCGTCTTGACGAGCACCACACTACAGTATGATCGGTTCTCTGGTTTGATTAAACATACATTCAAGTTATATTTTTTCTGACATGTTAAAGTGTTAAACAACCCTTACGACGTCTAATAATCCAGTTTTTATTAGATTCTCTATCATATAGTGTGAGTTGCAACATAGTAATGGATAGATCTACTAACCGGTGATGCAGAAAAAGGTCGAGACACGGCGAAGGGGGTAGCGATGATGTGTACGTCCTCAAACGATGACACGAGCCTCGGGGATGTGTACGACAGGGTGGCGTAGACCTGGGGGACTGTCGGTAGTCTGTATCAGGCGTGGAAGGGCACTGTCAGTGGTCTGGGGTTGCAAGCGGGCTGTCAAAGGCTGGGAGATGAGCTGGCAGCGGTTTCGGGGGTCTGCAGCGGAGTTCGATAGGTGGCTTGGCGGTCGGGGCTGAGGAATGGCCTGGCGGTCTAGCTGGAAGGTGGGAGGTAGTTTGGAGAAGGGCTGTCTACAGGCGGTTGTGGGCCAGGGAGAGGGAATGGTCGGACTGGGGAAAATAGAGGTGCGAGCGAGTTTTCAGGCGGACTGTGCTGAGAGGGAAAGTCGATTGGAGAGAGGGTGGTCGCGCAGTGGAGGAGGGAAGGTCTGCAGGCAGTTGCAAGGAGAGCGGGGACTTGCGGCGGGAAGGAGGGCTGTCGGGGGTTTTTGTGGGTGAAGGGGATGTCGGAGAAGGGTTGCGGTCTGTTGTCAGGCGATGGATGTTGGGAGGATATGGGAGAGAGGTCGGGCTCACAATGGGTTTCAGTGGAGGCTGTTGTGCGGCTGAAAGGGGTATAGGGTAGGGCTCTTAGAGTTTAGCTTAGGTTTTTTGCGCAGGCTAAGTTGCTTGATGCGTGAAAGCCCAGGGGAGTTTTGTAGAGTAGGTTAGAGAGCGAGAGAGAGAGTACGTGGGAAAGATTTTTGGGGAACGTAGAGAGAGATTTTGGGCTGGTAGTTAGGATTAATACGTTAGAATCTTTGAATTAGTCTAAAGTTTTGTTTCAAAACCCAGTTGCGTTCGGAAAGTTTTTTTTAAAAAAAATTATTTTAAAACTATTTCAGATTTTATTAACATTTACAATTTTGAATAAAGATATAGTAAAAAGGTAATAATAATAATAATCAGATTATTGCAATTTTACCCCTGGACATCCAAAAGTTATAAATAAAATACCGGGGCGATCGTGGCGTCAAGGGGATCATAGATACGGGGTCCAATCACGTATTAGGGCTAAGAAGAATAATAATAAAAATCAAATACGAATATACGCTTACGAAACAAAACACTCACTAAAATACGCACGACTGGAAAGCGGTCATTACAATATTAGATCATGCAACAGGTGCCAAAGAACGGGAAACATCACGAAAAAGAACGAAATGCCCCTACAAGGAATCTTGGAGATAGAATTATTTGACTGCTAGGGGATTGATTTTATGAAGCCCTTTCCTTCAAGCAACGGTAACAAGTACATCTTAGTTGCAGTGGATTATGTCTCAAAGTGGGTGGAAGTCGTTGCCACCCCAACGAATGACGCATAGGTGGTCGCCAAATTTTTCAAGCATACGATCTTTTCTCAGTTCGGAGTTCGAAGAACGGTTATAAGTGACGATGGGAGTCACTTCATTGAAAACAAATTCAAAGCATTGCTCAAAAAGTATGGAGTCCATCACAAGGTTGGCCTTGCCTACCATCCCCAAACTAGTGGCCAAGTTGAAGTCTCCAATAGAGAAATCACGAGCATCCTATAGAAAACAGTGAGTGCATTGAGAAGGGATTGGTCTCAAAGATTGAGTGACGCGCTTTGGGCATATCGTACCACTTTCAAGACCCTAATTGGCACGACCCCCTACAGGTTAGTATACAAAAAAGTTAGCCACTTTCCGGTGGAATTGGAGGATAGAACCTATTGGGCGATAAAGAAATTGAATTACGACTACAAAAGCACCATCACACGACGATTCTTGGATATTAATGAGCTCGAAGAAATCTGGCAACATGCTTATAAGAATGCGCTGATATAAAAGGAGAGAACCAAGGTCAACCATGATAAGTAAATCAAGGTGCAACGCTTCGACGTTGGTGACTTAGTGCTTCTCTATAACCCGAGGCTACGGGTTTTCCCCGGGAAGTTGAAATCAAGATGGTCCATCCCCTTCAAGATAACGAGCATATCTCCATGCGGGGTAGTAGAAATCAAGGGGAAGGACGGCTAATTCAAAGTGAACGGCCAATGGTTAAAGCTATACATAGTAGGCGATCTGCTCGAAGGGAGAGAGAGTCACGTTCTCTCCGCATGTTGCACTATTAGTTGAAAATCTTGAGGGAGTCGAGCTTACGACTTTAAACAAGCGCTTATCGGTAGGAAACCCGAACTTTTCTTTCTTTTAGTTTTATTTCTTTCTTTTTAATCTTCTTTTTATTCAAAACCAAAACAAAAATGTTTTCAATTCATTAGAAAATTAGAAAATAAATAATATAAAAAATTTTAATGTGTTCTTCTCTCTACATGTGAGAAATAGAAAGAGCGCGCAAAACGATGGAAAAGAGGATAAGTAACCGAAAGGAGATGATTAATAGAGCCACAATCAGCTTGGGAGCCAAAAGGAAGCTACTCGACCTAGCAGCTACCCTGCTCGGTCGAGCTACAGAAAGCTAAGGGGAAGGGCCAGAAGAGCACTCTGCTTCTAATTGGACTCGACCGAGGAGCTACCCTACTCGGTCGAGCTACAATAGGGATACAAGAAGTGCTGAAAACGTCGCTCTGGAAACCAATTGGACTCGACCGAGTAGCTACCCTGCTCGGTCGAGCTGCAGTAGAAGCAAGAAGAGCTGAAAATCACTACTCTATTTTAATTCAGCTCGACTTAGCTGAGTAAGAAGCACGATTGAATAGATGGGCGCAGCCTAGGGTTCAAAATTTTGTAATTTTTTTAACTTTTGACCTCGATCGAGCAGTATGTGCTGCTTGATCGAGCAGCGATCATTAGAGGGTGTCCCACCAAACTTAAACCGATTCAAATCGGGCTATTAAAACCCAAATCCGGCTCGATCAGCCTAAATCGCCCCCAAATCAAAATCACCCAGCGCCCGAGCTCCCATGCCCTAACTCCCCTAATCCACTCGTTTCGATCATCCGCCGCACTTGCCGTCGTTGCAACCCGAGCGCCGCCTCCGACGCCCCCTCTTCTCTCTCCACCTCATTTCATCCCCTCTCTCTCCATACTCCCCTCTCTACATTTTTCCCCAATTTGAACCCATATTCCTAATTTTTCTATTTTAGAACCACAACCCCAATTTATTCTCTTAATTACCTACTAATATCGTCTTTATTACTCATTGCATGTATGATTGGAGCTTTTCAAAGAGGAGATTGGTTTGGGATATCTTGGGGGAAGATTCGGTTTGAGGCACCATGCGCATTTGCCATTAGCTTTTGCAGCGACTCTTGATATTGGTATACTCTTTTCATTCTTACTTTATATTACTGTATCACATGTTCGCGTCGCTTAGCACCACCCACACGATGCCACCTAGACCTTGGACTAGGAAGCCCCCAACCAATAAGAGGAAGGCCGACGACCCCGGTCCCTCCTCTTCTAGGCCGGCACGCTGCCATCGCCGTTCACCATCACCCACAGAGCACATGGACGTCTCCAAGTCCTCGCCACCATCCTCACACTCCACATCCCCCATGTCTTTAGCACTAGAGGCCCCATGCACCACTACCACCCCATTCCCACATCCGCTCCTCCACCACCACCTATTCCACCCCAGGGCACTCTGAGGACGTATGGTATCGTCTTCAGAGATGCCGCCCACCGCGCGCGCTTCGATATCATTTCCCACCGACCCATCGTCCCCACCCTCTTCGCATCCATCACCACCCTCACGAGCCTAGACATCCTTCAGGGTGTCCAACGCCTCACCAGACCATCGGATGGGACAACTTCCTGCGTGCACACACACGCGCACATACACTCGCCTTACCCTGGAGGTGATGAGTTCTATTGTATGGGAGGGTAATGGTATCCGCTTCCGGATGATGGATCATTATGTCGTAGTCACGTATACCATGATCTTCTACTATTTTCACTTCCCTCCCATTCTGACCCAGACCGAGCCGATGTTAAGATTGGCTCGTTTGACGCAAAGGAGTTCTGGCGTCGTATCACTGGTCTCTGCGGCTTTAGACCTAGTAGGGCGAATTCATCTTCCATCATTCACCCATGCCTTCGATTTGCCCAATGCCACCTCCCCACCACCATTTTCTATGGACCAGAGGTCGGGACCATCTCCACACCTGAGCTTGCACAAATTATGGGGATGACCTGCTCCACTTGCGGGTGGCCCGACGGCAGACTCCGCCCCTTCCTACTCTCTGACGCAGCCCACTGGCTGTGTCATCGCCTACTTATCACTGCCTCCGACACGACAGATATCTGTTGCAGTGGTTTCTGTACCATTTTTGCTTCCATCTTCGGCATCGAGCTTCATGTCGATTTACTGGCTTCACTCGGGCCTACCCAACTTGACTTAGATGTGCTTGCTCGCATGCACACCATTAGGCCACACAGTGAGCGCCACTGGATCTATCTTTTGGACACTTGTCGAGAGCCCCACCTGTGTCTCCCCCGCCCAGATCTCATGCAGGTTGAGTCGGTCATGCTAGACTGGGTCATCCCTGGCAATTTTCCCCATCCCACACTTCCATGTCCTCGAGCCTCCCGACCTGCCATCAGATCAGCCTACCGCCGCTGAGGGTAATAGTGACTGGGAGCTTAGCTCGCCTGAGGCTGAGCCTGCTAGCACTACCACTACCACTTCCAGGGCTGTCCATCCTCTTTCCCTGATGCCACCCCCACACTTTCCTCCGTGTCCGGGTCTTAGGGCACGTCTGTTCCTTCTGCTCCAAAGTCTACCGCCTCACCCATTTTGGAGCCTATCCCTACCTGTTCTATCCCCACCCTTTCAGTGGCTGCCAGCACACTTCCTGCAGCATAGACCCCATCCCTTCCGATCATACCACTCCGGCGTCCACATCTACTCTTTTTGGAACCACTGCAGTTTTCACTGAGAGCGTTGTCGTGTATGTCACCACTTCTGTTGCCACAACGACTCCATTTCTGATGTCCTTGCTTCTATCTCTACACCTGATCTCGGATCTATTCCGTTCTCATCTTCAGTCGAGATCCCTACCAGACCGCCCTCTCCTGAATTTGTTGTCAGACCTCGTGCAGTACATTTACGAGGCCATGCTGAGAGAGTAGTTTCTAGCAGTACATGTCCACCACCCAACTCCCGGCATACTGCCGCATGCCTGACTGCGGTGGAGACCGAGGTCGCTGGCTTGAGGCGTGACTTTGTCAGCCTCGCCCGCACGGTCACCACCCACCACGAGTCAGTGATCTGGGATATTAGGGATACTCTGGACATCTTGAAGACGTAGCATGCACCACCTATTATACTCACACCTGCTCCTCCAGCCACACTTGCACCGCTCTCTGAGCCTATTGCTTAGGTTTCTACAGGGCCTGTCACATCTTCTGTAGAGTCGGTTGCACCTTTAGTTGACCCACCAATTGTTAACCATCCTGTTCTCGCAGCAGTTGACACACCCATTCTCACACTCGTCGACACACCTGTCCTTACACTTGTGGACCTGCATGTTGTTCCTTCTTCTGGTCCTCAGCAGTCGAACCCACCATCACCCACAGTGGGTGATGTCGCT
>CM061142.1:464983239-464998242 GCA_030789695.1 Scilla litardierei
GCTGCGCTGTTTGGGCTTGGCTCGATCGAGTAGAAGGTCTGCTCGGTCGAGTAGGAGCTCAGCTGGGTCGAGCATGGCATATCAGTTAAGCTGGAGCTTTTAGAGATCAACTTAATCGAGTGCTGAGCAGCTCGACCGAGCTGACTGGGAAATCAGACTCTATTGCTTCTAAGGTTCTCAAATCTCGTTCTTTTCTCCTCTACTCCTCCAATCTTCTTCATCACCTCGGCGAACACCCATAGAACCTTGCCAATGATGCTTCGGACGTATCAGATGTTTCCATATCCCATGTTGCTCCAATTCGCTCCAAAGTTCCAGAAAATCCACATTTCTATACGAAACTCGAATATGACGTTAGAAGCGCGATAATATATGAGAGTGTGAACTTTGGAAGGTGAATATGATATGAAATGATGAAGTAAATTCATGCAAAGTATGGGCACATCAAAATCCCCCAAGCTTACCTCTTACTCATCCTCGAGAAAGGCGAATACGAAGCTCACCGGGAGATAAATATAAGAAATAGAAAAAGAATACAAAGTGGAGGGAGGCGCTAGATTGTTCGGTCAGATCTCAAGCTACAAGCTATATATCACGATACTCCGAAAAGGATACACATGCTATAGAGATTTCATATCTTGTAATAACATGGTACTTGCAAGCTTTTAAGAACAAAGAAAAGAGATTCTTTAATTTCATGCAATCAATTCATATCCACTTCATGCAATTTATAGAATCTAATATACAAATGTTGGCAAAGCACTTTTCAATCAAAAGTTATAAACGAAGCATATAAGAGTCACACCAAGCATGCAATAGAGAATGGAATAAATCAAGACATTCATATATTCATATCAATTCATAAGAAGTCTTCATAGCTAAACTGTTTCGCTAAGTTTCAGCATTATCAAATATTTCCATTCATGCACAACTCCACTCTAATGTCGTACTCACTCAAGTGGTCAAAAGAATTCACCCCCCAAGTTTAGCTTGAGTCTTCACATCTAAAGGAAAAAGATAGGAGAAACTGTGATTTTTGCCTTGGTTTTCCCAAGTAATTTTGTGACTCCAATAATGAGATATAGAAATATTTTTCTTTTCTTTTTGGACTTTTTGTTTCTCATTTTTCTTTTTAGATTTTTGTAGGAGGTAATTGATTTGTATTTTTTATTTTTGGCTCCTTTTTGGCTTTTTGTACTTTTGGAACTAACTTTTTCTTTTGCTGGGATTTTTTTTTTGGAAAAACACGATATAAGTAGCTGTAAGGGGTGAACTCAAATGACATGTAGAGAATAAAAAGATATATGTGGAGAAGGAAATAATATAACACTCGGTTCACTCATAAGATGTGCACAAATGGTTCAATAATGTAATACATCAACTAAAACTCATATGTAAGCATGAATATTCTTAATCATTTCAATAAATAGTGAAGTCAAGCAGTAAAGCATATAATCATATCAGGCATGCAACGGAAGGTGAATAAGATAATAATATGGATGCTTCAGATATACTAATGATGCGTGAATCTTGGTACAATTCCAACGAAAGCATACTAAACACTACTGCATACATTCAGATTCAATAAATATCATGCATTCGCTTAGAGAAATCATCAAAAGAAATATATATATGCAAGCACATGTAGATTTCAAGATGCTGAAATACTCTAAAGTAGCATGGCAAGGGTAATAAGCATCGTGAAAGCTGCTAAAGCTATAAGAGATATCATCATATGGAATATATCTAGCAGGAAAGAGAAAAGTAGAAAATGTAAATAAGACAAGTATGCAAGCATACCAAAAGATGGAAAATATAATGCCAAAAGGAAAAAATAAAGTGGTGGAAAATAAAAAATAAAAAGAATAAAATGAAAGGAAAATGATAAAAATAGAAATAAAAGCAATATAACTCATCCTCCAAGCTAAACGCAGTAGTGTCCTCACTGCTGAGAACATGCGTGCTAGGCGAGAAAATGATGCTAGGGTGGGTCGGGTGGGTAAAAATAGGAAAACTAAAACTATGCAAATAAACAGTAAAAATGCAGATGCATGTCCTTAATGCCTATAGTATGTTCAAGCACGCAGATGATGTACATTATGTAGTGATGCAAAATGGATATATGCAAATGGACATGGTGGGTCCTCCCCCAAGCTAAGTAAGTGCTAGGCCCCGAAAAGACAGATGGGTGCAGAAATGGTAGGATGGGGGTATAGGAGCAAAAATAAAACTCAAGCAGCGACATCACCCACTGTGGGTGATGGTGGGTTCGACTGCTGAGGACCAGAAGAAGGAACAACATGCAGGTCCACAAGTGTAAGGACAGGTGTGTCGACGAGTGTGAGAATGGGTGTGTCAACTGCTGCGAGAACAGGATGGTTAACAATTGGTGGGTCAACTAAAGGTGCAACCGACTCTACAGAAGATGTGACAGGCCCTGTAGAAACCTAAGCAATAGGCTCAGAGAGCGGTGCAAGTGTGGCTGGAGGAGCAGGTGTGAGTATAATAGGTGGTGCATGCTACGTCTTCAAGATGTCCAGAGTATCCCTAATATCCCAGATCACTGACTCGTGGTGGGTGGTGACCGTGCGGGCGAGGCTGACAAAGTCACGCCTCAAGCCAGCGACCTCGGTCTCCACCGCAGTCAGGCATGCGGCAGTATGCCGGGAGTTGGGTGGTGGACATGTACTGCTAGAAACTACTCTCTCAGCATGGCCTCGTAAATGTACTGCACGAGGTCTGACAACAAATTCAGGAGAGGGCGGTCTGGTAGGGATCTCGACTGAAGATGAGAACGGAATAGATCCGAGATCAGGTGTAGAGATAGAAGCAAGGACATCAGAAATGGAGTCGTTGTGGCAACAGAAGTGGTGACATACACGACAACGCTCTCAGTGAAAACTGCAGTGGTTCCAGAAAGAGTAGATGTGGACGCCGGAGTGGTATGATCGGAAGGGATGGGGTCTATGCTGCAGGAAGTGTGCTGGCAGCCACTGAAAGGGTGGGGATAGAACAGGTAGGGATAGGCTCCAAAATGGGTGAGGCGGTAGACTTAGGAGCAGAAGGAACAGACGTGCCCTAAGACCCGGACACGGAGGAAAGTGTGGGGGTGGCATCAGGGAAAGAGGATGGACAGCCCTGGAAGTGGTAGTGGTAGTGCTAGCAGGCTCAGCCTCAGGCGAGCTAAGCTCCCAGTCACTATTACCCTCAGCGGCGGTAGGCTGATCTGATGGCAGGTCGGGAGGCTCGAGGACATGGAAGTGTGGGATGGGGAAAATTGCCAGGGATGACCCAGTCTAGCATGACCGACTCAACCTGCATGAGATCTGGGCGGGGGAGACACAGGTGGGGCTCTCAACAAGTGTCCAAAAGATAGATCCAGTGGCGCTCACTGTGTGGCCTAATGATGTGCATGCGAGCAAGCACATCTAAGTCAAGTTGGGTAGGCCCGAGTGAAGCCAGTAAATCGACATGAAGCTCGATGCCGAAGATGGAAGCAAAAATGGTACAGAAACCACTGCAACAGATATCTGTCGTGTCGGAGGCAGTGATAAGTAGGCGATGACACAGCCAGTGGGCTGCGTCAGAGAGTAGGAAGGGGCGGAGTCTGCCGTCGGGCCACCCGCAAGTGGAGCAGGTCATCCCCATAATTTGTGCAAGCTCAGGTGTGGAGATGGTCCCGACCTCTGGTCCATAGAAAATGGTGGTGGGGAGGTGGCACTGGGCAAATCGAAGGCATGGGTGAATGATGGAAGATGAATTCGCCCTACTAGGTCTAAAGCCGCAGAGACCAGTGATACGACGCCAGAACTCCTTTGCGTCAAACGAGCCAATCTTAACATCGGCTCGGTCTGGGTCAGAATGGGAGGGAAGTGAAAATAGTAGAAGATCATGGTATACGTGACTACGACATAATGATCCATCATCCGGAAGCGGATACCATTACCCTCCCATACAATAGAACTCATCACCTCCAGGGTAAGGCGAGTGTATGTGCGCGTGTGTGTGCACGCAGGAAGTTGTCCCATCCGATGGTCTGGTGAGGCGTTGGACACCCTGAAGGATGTCTAGGCTCGTGAGGGTGGTGATGGATGCGAAGAGGGTGGGGACGATGGGTCGGTGGGAAATGATATCGAAGCGCGCGCGGTGGGCGGCATCTCTGAAGACGATACCATACGTCCTCAGAGTGCCCTGGGGTGGAATAGGTGGTGGTGGAGGAGCGGATGTGGGAATGGGGTGGTAGTGGTGCATGGGGCCTCTAGTGCTAAAGACATGGGGGATGTGGAGTGTGAGGATGGTGGCGAGGACGTGGAGACGTCCATGTGCTCTGTGGGTGATGGTGAACGGCGATGGCAGCGTGCCGGCCTAGAAGAGGAGGGACCGGGGTCGTCGGCCTTCCTCTTATTGGTTGGGGGCTTCCTAGTCCAAGGTCTAGGTGGCATCGTGTGGGTGGTGCTAAGCGACGCGAACATGTGATACAGTAATATAAAGTAAGAATGAAAAGAGTATACCAATATCAAGAGTCGCTGCAAAAGCTAATGGCAAATGCGCATGGTGCCTCAAACCGAATCTTCCCCCAAGATATCCCAAACCAATCTCCTCTTTGAAAAGCTCCAATCATACATGCAATGAGTAATAAAGACGATATTAGTAGGTAATTAAGAGAATAAATTGGGGTTGTGGTTCTAAAATAGAAAAATTAGGAATATGGGTTCAAATTGGGGAAAAATGTAGAGAGGGAAGTATGGAGAGAGAGGGGATGAAATGAGGTGGAGAGAGAAGAGGGGGCGTCGGAGGCGGCGCTCGGGTTGCAACGACGGCAAGTGCGGCGGATGATCGAAACGAGTGGATTTGGGGAGTTAGGGCATGGGAGCTCGGGCGCTGGGTGATTTTGATTTGGGGGCGATTTAGGCTGATCGAGCCGGATTTGGGTTTTAATAGCCCGATTTGAATCGGTTTAAGTTTGGTGGGACACCCTCTAATGATCGCTGCTCGATCAAGCAGCACATACTGCTCGATCGAGGTCAAAAGTTAAAAAAATTACAAAATTTTGAACCCTAGGCTGCGCCCATCTATTCAATCGTGCTTCTTACTCAGCTAAGTCGAGCTGAATTAAAATAGAGTAGTGATTTTCAGCTCTTCTTGCTTCTACTGCAGCTCGACCGAGCAGGGTAGCTACTCGGTCGAGTCCAATTGGTTTCCAGAGCGACGTTTTCAGCACTTCTTGTATCCCTATTGTAGCTCGACCGAGTAGGGTAGCTCCTCGGTCGAGTCCAATTAGAAGCAGAGTGCTCTTCTGGCCCTTCCCCTTAGCTTTCTGTAGCTCGACCGAGCAGGGTAGCTGCTAGGTCGAGTAGCTTCCTTTTGGCTCCCAAGCTGAGTGTGGCTCTATTAATCATCTCCTTTCGGTTACTTATCCTCTTTTCCATCGTTTTGCGCGCTCTTTCTATTTCTCACATGTAGAGAGAAGAACACATTAAAATTTTTTATATTATTTATTTTCTAATTTTCTAATGAATTGAAAACATTTTTGTTTTGGTTTTGAATAAAAAGAAGATTAAAAAGAAAGAAATAAAACTAAAAGAAAGAAAAGTTCGGGTTTCCTACCGATAAGCGCTTGTTTAAAGTCGTAAGCTCGACTCCCTCAAGATTTTCAACTAATAGTGCAACATGCGGAGAGAACGTGACTCTCTCTCCCTTCGAGCAGATCGCCTACTATGTATAGCTTTAACCATTGGCCGTTCACTTTGAATTAGCCGTCCTTCCCCTTGATTTCTACTACCCCGCATGGAGATATGCTCGTTATCTTGAAGGGGATGGACCATCTTGATTTCAACTTCCCGGGGAAAACCCGTAGCCTCGGGTTATAGAGAAGCACTAAGTCACCTACGTCGAAGCGTTGCACCTTGATTTACTTGTCATGGTTGACCTTGGTTCTCTCCTTTTATATCAGCGCATTCTTATAAGCATGTTGCCAGATTTCTTCGAGCTCATTAATATCCAAGAATCGTCGTGTGATGGTGCTTTTGTAGTCGTAATTCAATTTCTTTATCGCCCAATAGGTTCTATCCTCCAATTCCACCGGAAAGTGGCTAACTTTTTTGTATACTAACCTGTAGGGGGTCGTGCCAATGAGGGTCTTGAAAGTGGTACGATATGCCCAAAGCGCGTCACTCAATCTTTGAGACCAATCCCTTCTCAATGCACTCACTGTTTTCTATAGGATGCTCGTGATTTCTCTATTGGAGACTTCAACTTGGCCACTAGTTTGGGGATGGTAGGCAAGGCCAACCTTGTGATGGACTCCATACTTTTTGAGCAATGCTTTGAATTTGTTTTCAATGAAGTGACTCCCATCGTCACTTATAACCGTTCTTCGAACTCCGAACTGAGAAAAGATCGTATGCTTGAAAAATTTGGCGACCACCTATGCGTCATTCGTTGGGGTGGCAACGACTTCCACCCACTTTGAGACATAATCCACTGCAACTAAGATGTACTTGTTACCGTTGCTTGAAGGAAAGGGCTTCATAAAATCAATCCCCTAGCAGTCAAATAATTCTATCTCCAAGATTCCTTGTAGGGGCATTTCGTTCTTTTTCGTGATGTTTCCCGTTCTTTGGCACCTGTTGCATGATCTAATATTGTAATGACCGCTTTCCAGTCGTGCGTATTTTAGTGAGTGATTTGTTTCGTAAGCGTATATTCGTATTTGATTTTTATTATTATTCTTCTTAGCCCTAATACGTGATTGGACCCCGTATCCATGATCCCCTTGACGCCACGATCGCCCCGGTATTTTATTTATAACTTTTGGATGTCCAGGGGTAAAATTGCAATAATCTGATTATTATTATTATTACCTTTTTACTATATCTTTATTCAAAATTGTAAATGTTAATAAAATCTGAAATAGTTTTAAAATAATTTTTTTTAAAAAAAACTTTCCGAACGCAACTGGGTTTTGAAACAAAACTTTAGACTAATTCAAAGATTCTAACGTATTAATCCTAACTACCAGCCCAAAATCTCTCTCTACGTTCCCCAAAAATCTTTCCCACGTACTCTCTCTCTCGCTCTCTAACCTACTCTACAAAACTCCCCTGGGCTTTCACGCATCAAGCAACTTAGCCTGCGCAAAAAACCTAAGCTAAACTCTAAGAGCCCTACCCTATACCCCTTTCAGCCGCACAACAGCCTCCACTGAAACCCATTGTGAGCCCGACCTCTCTCCCATATCCTCCCAACATCCACCGCCTGACAACAGACCGCAACCCTTCTCCGACATCCCCTTCACCCACAAAAACCCCCGACAGCCCTCCTTCCCGCCGCAAGTCCCCGCTCTCCTTGCAACTGCCTGCAGACCTTCCCTCCTCCACTGCGCGACCACCCTCTCTCCAATCGACTTTCCCTCTCAGCACAGTCCGCCTGAAAACTCGCTCGCACCTCTATTTTCCCCAGTCCGACCATTCCCTCTCCCTGGCCCACAACCGCCTGTAGACAGCCCTTCTCCAAACTACCTCCCACCTTCCAGCTAGACCGCCAGGCCATTCCTCAGCCCCGACCGCCAAGCCACCTATCAAACTCCGCTGCAGACCCCCGAAACCGCTGCCAGCTCATCTCCCAGCCTTTGACAACCCGCTTGCAACCCCAGACCACTGACAGTGCCCTTCCACACCTGATACAGACTACCGACAGTCCCCCAGGTCTACGCCACCCTGTCGTACACATCCCCGAGGCTCGTGTCATCGTTTGAGGACGTACACATCATCGCTACCCCCCCCTTCGCCGTGTCTCGACCTTTTTCTGCATCACCGGTTAGTAGATCTATCCATTACTATGTTGCAACTCACACTATATGATAGAGAATCTAATAAAAACTGGATTATTAGACGTCGTAAGGGTTGTTTAACACTTTAACATGTCAGAAAAAATATAACTTGAATGTATGTTTAATCAAACCAGAGAACCGATCATACTGTAGTGTGGTGCTCGTCAAGACGAACTGAATAATACCAAGTTCATCAAAAACAGGCAAATATACGAATTGTTATGAATTTTTGAAGTTTAATGTTTAAATGGTCTTTTTCACTTAAAGCTGAATAACAAGAATTTGACCCATGAAATGACGTTCGCAAAAAATACCATGACAATCCATACTTAAAATGTGACAAATTGACATAAAATTTTGCATGTTTATATTTCAAGAGTAAATAGCGAAAATAGTGGATCGCAGCATGTTTAATAAACAACCCATTTAATTTCATTGTTTAAATTGTTTTAGGGTGTTGTAACTCATGATAAATGCTAAAATTAATGTGGTCGTATGCTCCACATTTTATTTGTACACACGACGTTGGATTGGACATTTATGGAACATCTTGAATA
Source organism: Scilla litardierei (assembly GCA_030789695.1). NCBI lineage: Eukaryota > Viridiplantae > Streptophyta > Magnoliopsida > Asparagales > Asparagaceae > Scilla > Scilla litardierei. Next base: position 464,991,628 of record CM061142.1, read on the forward strand.
CTTGAATTCGTGAATTCGTGCACCTCAAAGGCGAAATCTTGAATTCGTGAACTCGTGCAAATCGTTAGGCTGGCTCGTGTTCCAGCACATTTTTAGGTAAGATTAGGGTTGAGCAGCCGCTAAGCATGTGTGTAGAAGCCCCCTTCAAGAGCACCACCTAGGTGGTGGGTGGCGTCAATCACGATTATACCCACATGAGAAGAATCGACCTACTCGCCATGACATAATGGCGTGAATGCTGGGAGTGGTTAGAAAACAATGACACAGAACTTGAACTCATTAATGTTATCTCAGTTGAACACTAGAATTGCCATGATAATAACATTTATAGAAATGTCGTGTCCATTGTTGCCGTCTTTAAATTTTCTAGAGCTGCCATGCATAGAAGTACTTTACTTTACTTTAAAATTTCCATGTTTATAACCATGCTGCTGACATCTTGTATAAATAGTTAATGCTTCATAAGTTGTTACTATTCATACACCTCGTCTTGGATTGTCTTACTTTACTTGCCAGACATTGCCGACATACATTCATGTTTTTGGAATGTATGTTAGGTCATGAGCCGGAGTACCAGGAGGACTTATTTAAGACGCCTGACCCAGAGAGTCAGGAGTTTGTTGTTGACTCGGAGTCGCTCCCTGTGGAGGACTAGAGACTTGTGTTGTCTCGCTTGCTTTAGATTTTCTTTAGTACTTTGTTTAGGGTATGTTTTCCTTATTGTAGTTCCTTTTGGCTATGCTGAGGCCTTATCGTTTTATTTCGTGTATGAACATTTCTGGATGTTGCTTTTGATTATATGGATGTTCTTATTATGCTAAATGCATGCAAGAATTCTGTGCGGTTGTTGTCACAGACGCTTAATGAACTTGGGCTTCATCGCTCTAGTTCATGCAGACCTTAGTAACATTCTTGCTTCCGTTGCCTTTGGAAAGCAGTGCGTTACAGGTTTAGTGGTGGCCCATGCAGGTTGTGCACTTGCAAAACATTAAAACAATGGAATTAGCACCGTTAGCCAAAACGTTCAGATTTAACTTGTACACAAAATTTACCCTAGCTACTTATCTCAGCATGGCAGGAAGATACAACACCCGGAACAGAGATGGAGCTGACAGAAGTGGTACTCCCGACATTCATGAGCTCACGGGTGTCATGAGAGGAATGTTGGAAATCCAGCAACAGCTAATCCAGTAGGGTCAGTAACATGCTGCAATTGCACCACTACCACCTCGAGCTGAACCTGGGATTAAGAAATTCCACGAGCTGTAACCTAAGAGCTTCTCAGGGAAAGAAGGGCCTTTAGTTGCTGATGAATGGGTTCAAGGAACTGAGGATAAGCTGAGTGCTGCTCGAATCCCTCAGGTTGGATGGGTCGATGTAGCGAAGCTCCAGCTGACAGACAATGCTAGGAGCTGGTGGCAAATGGAAGAGAGACATTTAGTTAGACCGCTCTATTGGGGCATGTTTCAGGAAAGGTTCGATGCTAAATACTTTCCCAAGGCATCCAAAAGAGAACTCTAGCAACGCTTTGATAATCTGGTCCAAGGAGATAGGACCGTCGACGAGTATGAGGCTGAGTTTGCTATGCTCAGTCGTTTTGCACCTCACATGGACGAAGATCCAAAGAACTGTGCATATCAGTTTCGCCAAGGCCTGAATCCCAAAGTTCAAGCCTCGATGACCTCAACGAGACAGACAAACCTTCAGGATATTTTAGACTGTGCACGGGAGTATGAGATTGTGGCGAGACTTCTAGTGGGACACCCAGCTGGAGGAAGCAAGCATCCTACAGAGGCGCCTAGGATTGTGCCCAGAGGAAATTTCCGACATCCACAGATTACTCAGTTCAAAAGTCCAGCTACACCTGCCCCCAACTGAGCTCAGCTGACTTGCCACAACTGTGTCAAGCTTGGACATGTGAAGAGAGACTGTAGGAAGATGCTGAACCAGTGCTTGGTCTGTGGATCGCCTTCTTATATAGCAAGGGACTGCCCTGACAACACTCAACCTGTACTTGTGGGAGTACCTAGACTTGCTCAGCAGATAGTACCTGCACCTGGACAACATGGATCGCCTCTGGTTTTATAGGATCGAGCTTTTCAGTAGGCCAACCAGCCAAAGCGCCAGGCGTACACCATGACAGCTGTGGAGGTTGAAGCTGAGGATGATGTGATCGTAGGTAACACCTAGACTTAGTCTTTACCTTGTTTATATATTGATGCTTTCTTAGTTAGATCACCCTGCTTAACTTAGTTATATCATATCCTAGGTGTCATCTTAGTTTCATCTCACCCGGCCTTGACCTTGTTTGATTCTGGGGCCTCTATGTGCATCATGTCCTGGAAATTTGTAGTGGAACACTCGATTCCCACTTACACTCTTCCCAAGTGTTGGCATATAACGACTGGAAATGGTGTAGTGAAGGTTGCATTTGGATACAGACCATGTCCGTTGGTGATTAGTGAACACGAGTTATATGCCGACTTCATTTTCCACGATCTACCCAACTTCAATCTCGGCATCGATTGATTAGGAGCCTTCTATGCCACGATCGACTGTCACAGGAAGAAAGCGGTATTCGAAATTCCTAACCACCCGGTGTTTGAGTTCATCAGTGGAGGATGCTCGCTTGGGCCTGTCAAATTCCGGGCCCAGCCAAGTGGATCGATTATTGCATCTATGATAGCTCAACCGAAGAAGCACACAGTAGTAAGAGATTTTGAAGATGTCTTCCCTGAAGACATTTCTGGATTGCCGCCCGATCGACTGTTGGAGTTCGACATTGATCTTATGCCAGTAGCTCAACCGATATCGAAGGCGTCGTACCGTATGACTCATGCAGAGCTGGAAGAGTTGAGGAAGTAGTTGGATGAGCTATTGCAGAAGGGTTTCATTCATCCCAGTGTATCTCCCTGGGGTGCACCTGTATTGTTGGTGAAGAAGGACGGATCGAGGAGAATGTGCATTGACTATCGAGAGCTGAATAAGATCACAGTGAAGAACAAGTATCTGTTGCCTTGCTTTGACGATATCTTCGATCAGCTTGGTGGATTGAGAGTATTCTCAAAGATGGATCTGCACAGCGGATACCATTAGGTGAAATTCAAGAAGGAAGATGTTCCAAAGACAGCTTTTCGAACTAAGTATGGGCATTATGAGTTTGTGGTCATTCTATTCGATGTGACCAACGCTCCTACTGTGTTCATGAATCTCATGAATCTTATCTTCTATTATTTCCTAGATAAGTTCGTGGTGATTTTCATAGATGACATCTTAGTATATTCGAAGAGCAAGGAGGAGCATACCGAGCATTTGAGGATGGTCTTGTAAACATTTAGTCGTCATAGTCTATATGCCAATTACAGCAAATGCAAATTCTGGCTGGACAAAGTTACATTCCTTGGGCATGTAGTATCAAGAGCTGGTATTTCAGTGGATCCGGAGAAGGTCAGAGTAGTCAGCAAATGGCCTACACCTCGGTCATCATCTGAAATCAGGAGTTTCCTTGTATTGGTGGGATATTATCGCAGATTCATATAGGATTTTTCGAGGATAGCTGAGCCTATGACGAGATTGACGAGCAAGGACGTCAAGTTCAGTTGGTTAGATTCCTGTGAGCATGCTTTCAGCACTCTGAAGGAGAGACTGACTAATGCATCGGTTTTGGCTATTCCAGACAGAAGTGGAGGCTTCGAGATATTTTGCGACGCATCAGGCAAGGGTCTTGGATGTGTTCTGCACCAGCACAATCAAGTGGTCGATATGCTTCACGACAGTTGAAGGTTCATGAGAAGAACTATCCGACCCATGATTTGGAGTTAGCTGCTGTCATCTTTGCACTGAATATTTGGTGACATTTCTTACAGAGTGAGAAAGTGAAAATTTTCACTGATCACACAAGTTTGAAATACATATTCACTCAGAAGGAGCTGAATATGAGACATCGTAGATGGTTGGAGTTGATGGCTGACTATGACATTGACCTTTAGTATCATCCGGGGAAGGTGAATGTCGTACTTGATGTCTTGAGTCGATTACTAGAGGTGATGATCCTTACGGCTCAGTGGAGGTTACAGCAGGATTTGCAAGAGTTGGATGTCGAAGCTGTTTTACTCGGAGTCACCTCATCGTTGATGAACATGTAGGTTCAGTCGACGATTGTAGATCGGATCAATACTGGTCAAGCTGGAGATATTAAGTTATAGAAGATCAGAGAGCAGGATGAAGCAGGACTCCGGACCGATTTCCTTATTCATGAGGATGGATCCCTGAGATAAGGCAGTAGGATCTGCGTACATGCAGGGGATATAAGAGAGGAATTGATGAATGAGGCTCACAGCTCACCTTAATCCATCCATCCTGGTGGTACGAAGATGTACACGGATCTTTGTCGGAATTTCTGGTTGCACAGGATGAAGAGAAGCATGGCACAGAGTGTGGCCAAGTGTCTTGTGTGTCAGCAAGTGAAGGCTGAGCATCATCATACTTCTGGACTGCTACAACCTCTGCCGATTCTGGAGTGGAAGTGGCAGCACATCACGATGGTCTTCGTGACTGGTCTACCTCGGAGAACCAAGCAGAACGATGCACTCTGGGTCATCATTGATCGATTGACCAAGTCAGTGCACTTCTTACCATTCCGAGTGGGACAATCCACGGAGATACTGGCAAGGAAATACATGGAGGTAATAATCTAACTCATAACTTATAATTTCTTTTAGTACAAGTTGTTATGTGAGATATGTCGTGTAGGAGATCGTACGACTGCATGGAATCCCCATGAGCATTGTATCAGATCGAGATATGAGGTTCACGTCTCAGTTCTGGAAGAGTCTGCAGACCAACCTGGGTACCAGTCTGAAATTCAGCACTGCGTATCACCCACAGACGGACGGCCAATCAGAGCGGACCATTCAAATCTTGGAGGATATGCTGAGAGCCTGCATGCTGGATTTTAAAGGCTCATGGGAGGATCATCTGCATCTGGTGGAGTTCTCATACAACAACCGTTATTAGGCGAGCATTGGATTGGCGTCATTTGCTGCTCTCTACGGGAGAAAATGTTGATCGCCACTGAGTTGGGATGACATTGGTGATATAGAGCTTTTGGGACCCGAGATGATAGTGGAAGCGGTAGTGTTATGCGAAATATCAGGGAAAAGCTTCAGATCGCTCAGGACAGTTACAAGCATTGGGCAGATGCTAAATGGTGCCCATTGTAATTTCAGCCAGGAGACTATGTATTCTTGAAGATCTCCCCGAATCGAGGAGTGATCTGCTTTGGGAAGCGAGGCAAGCTTAGTCCGAGATATATTGGACCCTTCGATGTACTATCACAGGTTGGAGAGGTGGCCTATCGCTTGGTCGTTCCACCCTCCTTAGAGGGAGTTCATGGCGTCTTCCATGTGTCTCAGCTTCGTCGTTATATCTGTTGTATCAGGATCTAAGCCTAGGGTGGCGAAGAGGCTTAAAAAAAATTCTCACACAACCCCCGAGAAATCATACGCAGTTATAATCACATGCAGGGTAAACAATAAGAAATCACAGATGCACAACAGATTTACCATGGTTCGGTCGCACCCACAACCAACGTCCAGCCCCGAAAGCAAATACTATATTAGAAATGTTACTTAGTACAGCATGTAGCAAGAGTACCCACTCTACACTCGCCTGGCTCTCAGTACCTGCACTCACCAAAATGCTTAACAAAACTAATCCTAGTGTAAGCTCTCACTTGACTAGTCCCAACTAGCCAAGTCCCTCTTGTCTAGCACCCACTAGACAAGACCTCAAAAGAATACAAAAGCGGTAAAATTTCCCTAATAAAGATCGTTACTACTACACACAAATAATAGTAAAAGAGTGTAGAAAATCTCAGTGTGTAGGCGTAGTCGTCTCTGTCAATCAGCATGGGGCTCTCGTCTGTCAAGATGTAGATGTCTCGTCACGTCTGCAACTCAAGTTGTCGCTCTCTCTTGACTCCTCTTTGAATATTGCGGTCTTATCTTGATGGTGCAGCAGTAGCGTGACCTGAACCCAGCAGTGAGTGGACTGAACCCAGTAGTGCATGGACAAAACCCTGTAGTGCGTGGACAGAACCCTGCAGTGCGTGGTGACGTGTGTTTATATTTTATATATTCATGCACGTCTTCTTTGTGTTTTTCCGTTGTTTTCCGTCGTCTCGTGCCCATTTTCTTGGGATTTTTAGTTTTCTTTCACTTTTTGATGTTTTTATGTATTTACAGGAGATTACCAGCGTAGAGGACATATAACAAAGATATCATGAATCCCCGGAGCAACAGGAGGAGTCACACGTGATCCATGGGGTCAAACTATGAAGATCGCCATTTTTCAGCCCTCACCCGATCGGTTGGACCCAGCCAACCGATCGGGTGATGTACGCGTGTCCGACCCGGACGGAAGCTGAAGCGAAGTGAAAATCAACCGACCGGTTCAAACCAATAGAGCTCTTGGCCATTTGGAACTGAATTCCAACCGATCGGGTGACATCTCACCCAATCGGTTCATCTGTAGCCGATTCTTCCAAAAGACAACCCGGAGAGCTCAACCGACGTCCGCTGACCGTGCCAAATTGTAACGGTCACTTTCCGACCT